>NQII01005514.1:3935-33556 GCA_002778355.1 Clitarchus hookeri
ATACAAGTCCAGATTTAGGAAAACCTTTGACGAAGTTTTGCGACCTCAGTAAATCAACTTTTCCTTCAGTACTGTACAGAAGATTGTCTCATATAATCTGGAAGTTGCTCTGCATGACGCCATAAGGAACAAGGAACGGCAAGTGCACCTCGACTTACAGTATTGGACGTGCTACGAGGGCAAACAGCTCTTGTGCCATAAGATGGCAGGAGACAGAACCAAAGGGAAGCCAGTCAGAATGAAGGTAATTAACCATTGGGGTCACCAACTTCTTCAGATTTGCCGTAAGGGCCGTCCAACAGTTTGACACATCTGACCCCAATAAAATATTCAAGAAAAATTATCATTTAAAAAAAGTTTGAAATGGTATCTGTATGAAGTCCTCGTATATCCTCCTTTTAACTGTGATGTCAGTATGCGAGATATTATTTCAAACAAATTCCTGAATGCAGTTGAGAACAGGTTCAAGCAGCTGCAGAAATATTTCGTTGAGAATGCCTCGCTAAACTCAAACAACAACAAAATTGTGCGGTGACGTTTCCATGTGCCGATGCACAGTTTTGATTGGGTACATTTTACTGGCACCACCACCCTCAAATGATGATCACCGCATGTTACAGCTCTCTAAACCGCCATCTTGTCCTCAGCTGGTCTGTCGAGGACCTCCCCATCACTCCCAGTGAAACTGGCAAGGTACACTCCACAGACACAGTTCCATATTCATAGGCAAATCTCTCCAGATTAAAGGGCCAGTCACCCTATCCTATGCCAATCTCTTTATGCAGGGATTAGAGAAGAAAACTTTCAGTCTCTCCAGTAAACTGCATCACACTGCTGAATGTGCTTCATTAATGATGCAAAACACAAGATCCAACTCCCTCGGGCGAGACAACTTTGTTCATGTTCTGGTTGTCCTGATCAAACACAGTCTGCTTAGGTCCACTTGGCCATCTTCCAAGATGTCCGGCTCATGCTATACACTGGCAGGACTCGGCCAACCTTCAGTTAATAAATTTAAGCAGCTACCACCCTCTTCCGTGCAACAAAATCCCAACCACGTAATCTTGGTACCTCATACAGAACTCTCAACATGGCTGAATAGTACGGGCAATTTTAAACAAGCGCTACCTTTGGTTCCTTGTCCAACAGTGAACTATCTCACTCTTAACAAACTGAGGTCAGGAACTTATAGACGACACCCCCCCCCCTCCTAGTTTTTCCATTCCACGTAGGTCTCGACAAACTCAGAACCATTTGCTCTGGATGTGTTGTGAAAGCGACAGATATGTCTAGAGAAACCCTGCCTGCATGCATGCTTGCGAAAGGCAAAATACTAACATTCTTACGACTCGTGAGTTGATGAAAACTTTTTGGAAAAGGAGATGCGGAACAAGCTGGTTTTATATGCTTTCATAAAGCAAGCGACTCTTAAAGTCACTGCAACAGTCGCCAGAATTACAATGACCTTTTGTTTACACCTCGAGTGATGATGCACAAGCTTCCGTTTGTGTCAACGGCGACATTCCTTGGTATCTGCTGAAAAGGAAATCCATATTCATCTGCATTAATTAAACAAGCCAGCATGAGAAGTTATACATCTCTCGCCTGATATTTTCACAAAGGATTTTGAGAAGTGTTGCTTACTGAATTCCATGGACGAGGACGAATGTGAATAGAGGTGTACCGTTTAATACAGAATATGGCAGGAGTGTGTTCACAGACCACATGACTGTTACACAAAACATAACTTTTTTTAAGTCAGCAGTCCATTATATAAATGTCAAGCACTGCAAGATGAAAATGTAGCTTTAAAATGAAAAACTTTTTATAAACATAATTTTCTCATACTAATATATTAACCAGTATCAACGAAATTACAGTGAAAGACTTAGTTCAGTTTCTAAAAAGAAACCAAAATATTTTTGGCATGTTATGTTTTAAGTATGCAATGAAAATGGTCTACAATATTTTTTTTAAGTTCATTACACAAAATAACTTCTTCACAAGGAATTTATTGAAAATGTTTTACCTGTATTTTCTAAATCTGTGTCTTAGATATAGCTGCTTCTCTAACACGGGATTAAGACTNTATTGAAAATGTTTTACCTGTATTTTCTAAATCTGTGTCTTAGATATAGCTGCTTCTCTAACACGGGATTAAGACTTCACATAAACAGTTAAGCTGGGAATAATGTTGCATTATTTGCCGGTTTTGCACGTGGAGCGCACATTGCACTATACTACAGCTTGAATAGAATAAGACAGAATTGCTACGAGACAACTCACTGAAGAACATACATGAAAACAGTGTGGGTAGATGAAACATTATTGAAATGATAACCAGCCGTTATGTAACTCGGAAACAACAAATCCAAATAACGACTGGTGCCATACCTGAGCACAACAGGCAAGTCCCAGGGCCACAACTTGACAGTCAGTCTGGTTCTTTACTTATGTTATCATTACAAGGTCTTGTCACATTTATGTGATATGTGCTGCTGCATGTGTGTGTACGCGGGCTCAGGTTTTACTTCCACCACAACACACACAACAAGATGGCAATGACCTCCAGAGCATTCTTTTCTCAGTTTCTAACGAGGAACATTGATGACATACTCAAGTGTGTGTTAAATGAAGCTTTTTCCCCCCATTAGGGATGGGAAAGCCTTCTGTTCAGAGGCTGAGAGTTAACTGACAAATTAAGCAAAAGAGTGTATTNATTGAAAATGTTTTACCTGTATTTTCTAAATCTGTGTCTTAGATATAGCTGCTTCTCTAACACGGGATTAAGACTCCACATAAGCAGTTAAGCTGGGAAGAATGCTGAATTATTTGCCACTGGAGCCGTTTTGCACGTGGAGCGCACATTGCACTATACTACAGCTTGAATAGAATAAGACAGAATTGCTACAAGACAACTCACTGAAGAACACACATGAAAACAGTGGGGGTAGATGAAACATTATTGAAATGATAACCAGCCGTTATGTAACTCGGAAACAACAAATCCAAATAACGACTGGTGCCATACCTGAGCACAACAGGCAAGTCCCAGGGCCACAACTTGACAGTCAGTCTGGTTCTTTACTTATGTTATCATTACAAGGTCTTGTCACATTTATGTGATATGTGCTGCTGCGTGTGTGTGTACGCACACATTGTGATGCCGCGGGCTCAGGTTTTACTTCCACCACAACACACACAAGATGGCAATGACCTCCAGAGCATTCTTTTCTCAGTTTCTAACGAGGAACATTGATGACATACTCAAGTGTGTGTTTAATGAAGCTTTCTCCCCCCATTAGGGATGGGAAAGCCTTCTGTTCAGAGGCTGAGAGTTAACTGACAAATTAAGCAAAAGAGTGTATTNTCCCCCCATTAGGGATGGGAAAGCCTTCTGTTCAGAGGCTGAGAGTTAACTGACAAATTAAGCAAAAGAGTGTATTACGACCTATAGTTATTGCTGATTAGAACTTTTATCAACTATCTACAATTTCAAGTAGTAGACAAGCATTTATACCGTTAGTTAAGCTTCAAAAATGGCATCTCCAACATCAGGTGGTGGTGGTTTGTTTTGCTATTTTTGAGTGTTGTGTGTGATAATTCTGCAAAAATGCAAGTAAACCCGGTGGATTGCGTTAGAATCATACAGAAGAGGAGTTTTGGAAACTGTAATTTCAATAAAGGAAAATGGAGGGGAAAAAAGGCTTATCATTTTGAGGAATTAGATGCCTTGAAATTGGAGTAGTAATCTTTAGTTGTGAAGGGGACGGTCTGATGTTTCCTTTATGGTGCGCCACCCCATTGGCACCTAGCTGTTCGCGGATACCTGAACGAGACGTCGCCGCAACGCTGGATTGGTCGAGGAGCAGCTGGTGACCAGGCTCTTCATCACTGGCCCCAAGAAGCCCGGATCTTACCCCGTGCGGTTTTTTTTCCTATGGGGGTACATAATGGATTAAGTATTTCGTCCACCATTGCCGGCTAACATTGACGACCTCAAAATGATAATTATGNTCCACCATTGCCGGCTAACATTGACGACCTCAAAATGATAATTATGGACGCCATCCAAACCGTAACACCGGACATGCTGACAAGAGCGTGGAACGAGTTTGATTATCACGTAGATGTCGTTTGGGCCGCTCGTGGTGGTCACATTGAACATATATGAATGTGTGGTAAACAAACTTCACTGTTGCACGGTTCATTTGATTGGTCAATCAAGGTTGTAGGTTGTTTGGTTTTGATATTATACACCTTCAAAGTTGGGGTTATTTTATACTCATACTGTAGAATCCAGAATTTCATAGTTTGACATTTGGCGACTTCTAACCAGACGAAAATACAATGTTCTGTGAATTAATTTCAGGATTTTCAAGTTGTAGAGCAGCACATCATAGACTGCAGTAAAATAAAAACATTCAGTTAAAAAAAAATTATTTATAACCATTCCTAATTCAAATTCACTGCTTGATAGTAACTCGCTGTGCACCAAAACATTATTGTATCTATTCTAATAGTCCTAGAAATGTATCGCATACAATTATTTCCAGGCTCCTGTAACATTATGATCACAAAATTGTGTAATATTACTGGAATAGTCAGTTTTTCAACCAATACATTCATGTGAGTTAACCAACAGAACACAGAAATTGCTCGATACTAACTCAATATTTGAATGTCTTCGTTTACATTTCTTTAGAGCATAGTGCATTATAGATTGTGAATGTGTTGATTTCCAGAGGTTTTGTGCTAGGACACCACATTCATATAGTGTTTTAAAGAATATGTACATATTTTGGGCGTAAACTTATTTTTATTATGTTGGCGTTCCTGAAACAGCATAGTTTTGTCTATTTGTTAAAAATTTTATAAATATTTATTCATGCACAAAATCTTAGTATAATTAGTTTGCTTTTATATGAAAAGCATTGTGACGATAGTTAAGAGAAATGTGTCAATTTAAAATAGTTATACCCAAAATATTTACTTTCTGTTACCACTTAAAAAATAAATTGTAGTAAGTGACACACGCATGAATAGTTTTTAAGCAATCCTAACGTTATTCCAAGTCACATATTTCCAACTCGAATATATTAGCTATAACGTCCAAAGTGTGATAATAGATACAACAGACCATCTCGCAAATGTTAACCCAAATTCACTATCTCAAACAAATTGGAGATGTTTTGTTGGAAATGTGATTGAACATGCTTTGCATTGCTATGGTCAGATCAATACGAGTGACTGAAACTCCTATGTTATTGTATGTACATTGGTCTACGACAGACACTTCATGTTGGTTTTCAGTAGCGGTGTATAGGCTGTATTATCAAGCATTGATAAAATTATATTTATCATTGCGTTGAATCGGTGTTATCATTTATAAGTCCCAACAGTTTCGCCACAGAGTGCACAAGTGGGAGATGGTAAGCGTGCTGTTAACAAGAGAGCATAGCCATTCCACAGGCCAGCATCATAAGCGTGATCCAACTACGCAGCGGGAAAAGTGTTGGAAACACGTTGAATCTCTCAGATGAGGCTGCGACCCCTCCCCCAACATGCAACACAGATGGACACTCGCTACATACGTTTTTCCCTTATATTTGTTGGCTTCGTTGTGCTGCAGGTACATCTGAGCCGGTCTGCCTCGGCCACACTGCAGGCTAAATTAAGGCACTGGCTCCGTGGGACCGGCCATTGCCAGAATGCAGTCCAACTCTGGGCACGACTATGACTTTGCGAGTCGACGGGGAGAGTGCATTGTGGGGACGTTTATCGTTGACGGCGGTGTTTGCAGTCTCTTTAGAAGCTGGATGTTTTTTAAGTTTCATGGGTTGCACTAAGCCTCGCGACATTTGTAATCTAGGAGGTTGCAGAGGACTATAAACGTTATAGTAAATGACTGCAAGCATATCATAACGAAATTTTGGCACTACGAAACTGTGTTGAGGCCCTGCTGGCAAGTGCCGGCGGTACGTGACTGGTTAAATTGGCACGCACACTTTGCAGCTTGGGACGATGAAAGACATTGCTTATTGAACAGCTACTTTTCCGCATGTTCTGCGACACATTGTGTTAGAACTAAGTGTATACCTAATTATTGATGGTAAATTAAGGGCACCCTTCCACTGAGTAACTGATGACATGTTTGAGTTATGCTCGGTCAGTGCCTCCTCCCCCCCCCTTTCTACCCGTTCAACCTATTTTCTGCAAGTTGCTCCAGATTTTATATTAATATAACCAACTTGAACAACATGTAGGCATATTGGTCAGGTCAGCATATTGCATGCAATTTAAAGACCCTGCGACCAAAAAAAAAAAAACCCAGGAAAAGCACTTAATAAAATTTAACTTTCCACATCACCAGCAACAGAGGTATATAAATGTTTTACTTATGTGGATAAATTAGTTTGTACTTATGTGGCAGTTCGTAATCCTAAGTCACGTTCAGGGAACATCAACATGGTTTATAATATATATATATTAAAAAAATAATAATAATAGACCAGATAACTTCAGCAATTGTACACTCAACTCCAACATGGCTAATGCCCAAACAGGACTGCTAATATGTTAAAGTAGACTGGGTATGGCGCCACAACTGCCGATAATAATTGTACATGAACAAACATGTATTATTGTATACTCTAAAAACAGCACAAGGCTCCAATAAAAACCATACACTTTCTCGGACATATAATGGCTACACACTTATTTGATTTTCCATGTATAAATACTGTGTACAAATGAAGGGCCATGGGAATGCACACAAAGACATTTACAGTATGGATTGTCATGAAGGAAGGGCAGAAGGCGACACGTGAGCACATCCAGAGGTGCTAGATTTATTAGTGCACATACCTGTCATCCTAGCCTCATCATGTATTTACCTACAGAATTACGCATTCATTCTTGCAGGCAAACATACCAAGATTTTTTGAAACTTATGATTGACTGATATAAATTTACGAAAAACAATGTAAGTCAGAGTCTGACCTTCAATTGCAGATACAGAAAGAAAACAAAACTTGCTCCCTTTTTGTTGCATGAACCTGGAATGACTGGCCACTTTTCCATCTAAAGTACCTTTTTTTTGACATGTGCCAGCATTTTGGAGTGGCCATCTAACCTACCTGGACACGTTCAGTTAGTAGTCACGGAGGAAGAGGTCGACTGATGGAGGGTAAGGTTTCAGGAGAAGGGTGTTAAGGACTGGAGAGCTGCTCAACTACTACCTACCAATGAGACACGTAATTCCTGGAATTAAAATTCCCACCATTTTCCCGGTGTTCCTGAAAAGAGGAGTGGAGAGACATGGGCTGTTATTGACGAGGTCTTGAGAGCTCATTAAGGAGAAGCGAAGTGGATAAAGAGCAGCTCCGGAATGCAACGGCGGGGGAAACGGGAGATCCCCTGAGAGAACTTGCCAACCAGCTGCGTCATCCAGCACAACTTCCCCATTCGGAAATCAGGGAGCAACTCCACTGGGAATTAAACCCCCATTTGCGTTCACTGGAGACGAGCACAACGGCAGCCCCTACACAGGCGGCGCAGGTTTGTAACTACCTGCAACACTCACTGTGCGCAACCCGCTACCTACAGCATTATCAATCCTCGACGTCTTTCATAGACCGAGAGAGACGAGAGACAGCGCAGGGCAGCACAGCAGCGGTGACACGTTCCCAGGCTTGGCCGACTGGTAACCTGTGAAGTACTCTTTACGCTACTGCAGCACAATCCGGCATCCCCACCATTGTGCCACGTGGCCCAGTAGACGTGGAAGTGTGCTCAAGCACTGCTGACGAGTGTCTGCTATGAACACCAAACAATAAAACAAGGGACAAAAATATTTTAAGCTCTAAAATGTTAAGTTTCTTAGTTGCATTAACCAGCACACATACCACTATGTTCCGGTTCATTTCGAAGCTATTTGTATGCAAGCTAACGTAATTTATTTATTGTTTTTTTAAAGATTAGCCACAAATATTTGTGGTCCTTTTCTTTTACTTGATTTACGATACTGATGTTCTCATTACAACTTACCAACTCGTACTGCATTCCTTGAACACAAAGCTGCGACTTCCATATGGTAAACACGTAATGGTTTTAAAAAAATAAAAATAAAATCCATGGCAATTAAAAAAGACAATTATTTATTGTCAAAAGTTTATTTTTTGTATAATTCTTATAATATTACCAATTTATTAATAGCTCATCTTGCAATTGAAAAATAATATAAAAGTTCCTAAGTATTTGTATTATAACACGGTAATCATTACTACTGCACTGCCAGTTAAATTTTTTTGCACATTCCTAAACATTTTTGCAAAAAAAAAAACTGGAAAGCACTGACATAACTATATGCTTAAAACAAACTGAAAAAAAATATGTGCACAATGACTTTGAAGGCTAACACTATACATCCATGTTGTCTGAAGCTATATCTATGTAGACGTGTGACCAAACATTAGACGCTGAATGACCTTTCTGTAAATAATAAAAAAACATTACTTATAAATACATACAACTTTGCTGCATGGCAGTCACATCAACAAACATGACAAACATATTCAACTATGTCAACTTCAATACAGAATTACACCCACTTTGATTAAAAAAAAACAAAACTCACCCTGATTAAAAACAGTTAATGATCAACATTTCTTTTATCCTTGGGAAACCCACCCAAACAAAACAGAGACGACACAATCAAATGTAAACATTTACTATACATCACCATTATAACCCAACACACGATACATATTCCATCTACACAAACAATTTTAATTAACATCATGACAGGGCTGCAACAGAAACCAAAATACCTCGCGGCAGTCTGAAAGTAGTTCCTGTACAAGTGTTGATATGCATTACATTTTACCTAACTTCAAATACAACGTACTTGATCTAGGCACAAAAACTTTTAAGAGGGACTGGTACTGAACAACATGTGAACTGCATTACTCGATACTAACACTGCAATGGAGCAATTAAATACGAATAACTGGTCAAATGACTATGTACCTCGAGGTATCTGTGTAATACACAGTATGGAAAATAGCAGCAATTCTTTGCATTACCCAGTAAGTGTGTGACCTAATTTTTACTTCATTCAGAACAATAATATGTATACATAACTGAGTAGGTACTTTAAATCCTTAAATTATTTGCAAAATATAACCAACTGTCCAGTAACCTTGACTGAATTATTTATACCTATATTCAGTATGCAGACACGAGGTTCCTCCTTATCACATCGCATGTTGTTGATACACACAAATTGCCAACGTACAATACTTTCGAAAGTTGTTCATTATTACTATAAAGTTTAACTAAGAAACATAATAAAAATTAAAATTTTTAAAAAGTATTACTGTATAAATACTGTTAAGAAATATATTTTACGTATCTATTTTTTTTTAATTATATTTAAAACAAGAAAATTTATTGTTTACTTTATTCATACGTAAAATTCATGTGTTTTCTTTTCACATTACAGTTTCTCCCTTTTCCAATAAAGACAAGCATGGTTCTATATACCGAGACGAAAATCACCTTGAAGACACTGAAAATGAACTTCATGTTCTATATTCAGACAATTTTTGGTGACAAGGGGAAGTAAATATATGCTTCTGGGGTTATAATTTTATAGTACATTCGCAGTTTCTTCACACTTTTTGAATCAAACCTTTGAAAAATCATCCCACGAATGCCACGCACGACTGTTTCCTAAATATGTAATGTGTCGCAAGCATTTTATACTTGTGTTAACATAAAAGTACCTTGTTTTTTATTGGTTACACTGAACTCTTATTTGTACATTATGTATAAATTATATTCCATTTACAATTAATATAAATAAACACAGGGAGAAAATAGGTACATAATAAATAGTTCTTATGCAAAGTAGCATTACACTGAGTGCAGATGAATGCGGTGCATGGTTCGTTTGATGTCATTCTCTACACCCAGTTAAGCTTTGTTTGCACAGGCAGAGGAATATNTTTTTATTGGTTACACTGAACTCTTATTTGTACATTCCTGGAAGTAGAACTTTTAGCAGGGCTCAGAAAAGTTGGAAGTAATAGTGAATGTACTATACTCTAAAGACGCTGCCTATTAAGTGCCTAGTTTGATACCCTACTCCAAATTACAGTGGTAGGACCCGAACTAAATTTCCTCACCAGATTTGCTGATTGGTAAGTTACTGACCACATCACACAAACTTTGCGCACCAACAGAACAGCAAACTGAAAATGCAACGACCATCCTGCTTACTACCTTCCACCTCATTTTTTACTACAACTGCCAAAATATTATTTAAACAAACTCGCAGTTTGAAAGTTAGATTGCTGAATGCTACTATGCAATACTCACAAATACCAATACAAAAATTCACTAAAAAAACTAAATGGCTTTAGAAAACATCCAGAAGAACTTGTACTGTTAAGTTGCCTAAAAACCACCAAAACAGCAGTTGTGAATTTGTATTATAGCTGTGCCAATCCACGAATCTTACGGATGCCCTGATCTACTGATCCACCAACACAATTACAGATTGGATGATGCTGTGCCCATACAACTAACTTAAAAACAGAGTAAACCATTCACAGTTAATGTAGTTTACTGAACCACACAACAAAATAACATCATTTAATTTCAACACCTGAAATGAAAAATTTGCAGAAAAGTTGCACCCCATTTTTTGGCGTTTAAGTTTTGGCATAAAATCTGTGACTCGTACACAAGATAAAATGTAAATCGTATCAGCCAATTTTATGTAGCTGTATCGGTTATCGGCCAATGCTCCAATAGAGCAAAATACAGGCAGTAACTGCTATCACAGATCCAGAAGGAATTCAGCGTTTGTTCCTTATTATATCACAAAGTCCAATGATAATGGGGACTTCCGAGTGTCTGGCTTCACCACTGTACTGCATCTGCCTGCCATTATCCCTACAATTAACTTGCTTGAGTGGGTAACTTATTGTTTGTTTTTACAAAGTGCACACTACTGTTCATAACTCAGCAATGCGTTCAATTCTAGACTGTCTCAATCTCCAAGAATACGGTCCATTATTTTGACCAAGCTTTCCCTATGACCTCAAGTCAACAAATGTCATTTTAGAAGCAACATCCATACATAGTATAAAAGGAAGTCCTTGGCGCGCACCTATCTGTATGACTGCGCTAATCTCGAGAACCACTCAACGGATTTGGATGCTGTGGTTCAAAGAAAGAGCAATATCATCGCCTACTAATGAACCAGTCGAAAAAATCAATTAATTAGTGCTTGCGAAATTCAATGCGCAAACAAAAGTCTTATTACTCAGTAGATACAGTACTCGACAGTGAAGAAGTTGTGCACTATCCCACAGAATGTCTTAATTCATTGAATCCTTCTGGCGTGACACCACACCAACTGATTTTAAAAGTTGGAGCTCCCATAATTTTATTGCGAAATATAAATCCACCAAAATTATGCAATGGTACTCAATTGCAAATAAAAAGTTTAAAAATATTATTCCATTGAAGATACTATTCTAACTGGCTGCGATACTGGAGAAACTGTTTTAATACCTAGAATACCAATGATTCCCTCGGATATGCCTTTGTAATTTTAAAGGAGTCCAATTTCCAACAAGAGTTTGTTTTGGTACGACCATAAATAAGGCACAGGGTCAAACACTTAATGTGGCTGAAGTGGATTTGAGTGGAGCATGTTTTTCACACGGANTAAGGCACAGGGTCAAACACTTAATGTGGCTGAAGTGGATTTGAGTGGAGCATGTTTTTCACACGGACAACTATATGTAACCCTTTCGCGTGTCACGTCGAACAGAAATCTTTTTGTGTTGGCGATCGGAGGCAAAACGATTAATGTTGTATAAAAAAAATTTTCTAAACCCACTATCATATAATATTGTTATAGTAGAGGTCCATAATCTCTGCCTACCCCTCTGGGAGACAGGCGTGACATGTGCGTGTATGTAACATATGATAGTAGTTTACTAATTTACTATCATATAATATTGTAATTTTCTTTTCCCNTGACATGTGCGTGTATGTAACATATGATAGTAGTTTACTAATTTACTATCATATAATATTGTAATTTTCTTTTCCCAATTTATTTATATGTGTATCACTGTAAAAACTAAATTGCGCCAGGGCGAAGCCGGGCCGGGTTGCTAGTAATGTCTAAAGCCAGTTCCAGTTGAAAAAATGTTTCTATTTTTACCAGGCNTGACATGTGCGTGTATGTAACATATGATAGTAGTTTACTAATTTACTATCATATAATATTGTAATTTTCTTTTCCGTTCCCAATTTATTTATATGTGTATCACTGTAAAAACTAAATTGCGCCTGGGCGAAGCCGGGCCGGGTTGCTAGTAATGTCTAAAGCCAGTTCCAGTTGAAAAAATGTTTCTATTTTTACCAGGCAGTTTATGGTGTTTTGTAGTCACTGTGATTTTTCCATGTTTTTCTATTTTTAATCCACTTTAAAGTGAAATGTAGATAATCACAAGCAGAATTAGTAAAAATGTCAATGTATCTGTGAATGCTAGAGTGATGAGATACAAGCCATAAATGCTCTAAATCAACCTCCGTAACTGCTCATAATTTACGATAGTTAGCACCCTCAAACAATTATCTCTCAGACTGCCAGGTACTTAGGTTTAATTATTTACTACACAATACATAAAACTAAACTGAGAAAATATACTGTCTCAGCTGCCAGAACAATTCAGATATAGCTAACAAAAAGAAAAAATAAACCTACAGTTGACATTGTTTCAACCATACAAAAACCAAAACACACTGGTTCAAGATATGATAAAATTAAAAACTTCTGCATTCTGAAAATTGTACAATAGCGAAAAATTTTTTTCTTCCTTTTATAAAAGAATCTAAAATTGCAAAGCAGCTCTTTTGTACTGCATGCTAACAACAGAAGCTTATACTGAAAACAAAAAGTTATTCTGAAAACTGTAGAAAACACTAATACAATTTACTATTTTCCTTTCGGTACATACACGACATTGTTTACTCTTTCCAAGATGCAAAATACTTCTCTCTTAAAATGCTATATATTCTTAAAATAGAACAGCTAATTTCTTGAAAAATCTGTTCAATATGTCACACGTATAGGCAATACACGTAAGATACAAGTGAGTATACACTGTGGTGTAACACAAACTTACCCTAGTGTGTACTTTGTAGCAGACAAAACTTAGGCTCACTATGTGTTACGTGTACGAGATAACCACAAAGCAATTTTCCATATACATAAAAAACCATAAAAAAATTTAAAAAAATAAACATTTCAAGGGGAGATATGTAACTAGAGTAAAATTATTAGTTGAAAAACAATATTTCTTTTACCAAAGTATAACGCACAAATCAGCAGATTAACTGAAGTCAACAGTGATCAATTACTACTGTTTCCCTAAATATAATCTTGGCAGTAATAAATAACTACTATCTATAATTATTACAAGTATAACAGCACCAGCAGTCTAACACAGAGTTTCAGAAAATCCATTAAACTACGGCCGTTACTTTAACAAAGAAACCATTTCAAAACCTGGTATTAACTGAAAACAACATCTAAATCATATGCTCATTTTTGTTTCCACCTCTTGAAATAAACTAAAGTGAGATAACAAGACCACATGTATGTAAGTTTGAACAAATTACTGGAAATGTTTTCTACAATCCTAAAATTGAACTTTCACAGCTGGTAGTGCATGGCTGAAGGCCAACCTTCATTGGGGCATAGTTGAAAAACAGAAACTATGACGAGTGGTGCTTTTAAAAGCCCCAGCAGGCAACGAGCACGGCATGGCTATTGTAACAGACTGGGAATCCAGCATGCAGTAGGATAGGATGCCAACGGGAAAGAAGTTTTCTTTTTTCCAAATTCTTTCCTACCACACACTCTCTTGCACGTCCTTCCAATTCCAACTCCATTCCGCAGGCAACGACCAGACAGGGAACTTAGCCAACTCTTGTTTCCAAGACCCTTGAAAATGCGACCCTCTAGAATTTAAAACCTTTTTGAGAAACCACGGAAAAATTTTTATTGAAAATGTTTTTCCAATAACAACCCAATCAAAATAAGAAACCTTTCCCTGGGAACCATCAAAGATCTTAGAATCGAGAGTTTACTGTACCTGCATACAGTATGCGANAAAAAGAAAAAATAAACCTACAGTTGACATTGTTTCAACCATACAAAAACCAAAACACACTGGTTCAAGATATGACAAAATTAAAAACTTCTGCATTCTGAAAATTGTACAATAGCGAAATTTTTTTTTCTTCCTTTTATAAAAGAATCCAAAATTGCAAAGCAGCTCTTTTGTACTGCATGCTAACAACAGAAGCTTATACTGAAAACAAAAAGTTATTCTGAAAACTGTAGAAAACACTAATACAATTTACTATTTTCCTTTCGGTACATACACGACATTGTTTACTCTTTCCAAGATGCAAAATACTTCTCTCTTAAAATGCTATATATTCTTAAAATAGAACAGCTAATTTCTTGAAAAATCTGTTCAATATGTCACACGTATAGGCAATACACGTAAGATACAAGTGAGTATACACAGTGGTGTAACACAAACTTACCCTAGTGTGTACTTTGTAGCAGACAGAACTTAGGCTCACTATGTGTTACGTGTACGAGATAACCACAAAGCAATTTTCCATATACATAAAAAACCATAAAAAAATTTTAAAAAAATAAACATTTCAAGGGGAGATATGTAACTAGAGTAAAATTATTAGTTGAAAAACAATATTTCTTTTACCAAAGTATAACGCACAAATCAGCAGATTAACTGAAGTCAACAGTGAACAATTACTACTGTTTCCCTAAATATAATCTTGGCAGTAATAAATAACTACTATCTATAATTATTACAAGTATAACAGCACCAGCAGTCTAACACAGAGTTTCAGAAAATCCATTAAACTACGGCAGTTACTTTAACAAAGAAACCATTTCAAAACCTGGTATTAACTGAAAACAACATCTAAATCATATGCTCATTTTTGTTTCCACCTCTTGAAATAAACTAAAGTGAGATAACAAGACCACATGTATGTAAGTTTGAACAAATTACTGGAAATGTTTTCTACAATCCTAAAATTGAACTTTCACAGCTGGTAGTGCATGGCTGAAGGCCAACCTTCATTGGGGCATAGTTGAAAAACAGAAACTATGACGAGTGGTGCTTTTAAAAGCCCCAGCAGGCAACGAGCACGGCATGGCTATTGTAACAGACTGGGAATCCAGCATGCAGTAGGATAGGATGCCAACGGGAAAGAAGTTTTCTTTTTTCCAAATTCTTTCCTACCACACACTCTCTTGCACGTCCTTCCAATTCCAACTCCATTCCGCAGGCAACGACCAGACAGGGAACTTAGCCAACTCTTGTTTCCAAGACCCTTGAAAATGCGACCCTCTAGAATTTAAAACCTTTTTGAGAAACCACGGAAAAAATTTTATTGAAAATGTTTTTCCAATAACAACCCAATCGAAATAAGAAACCTTTCCCTGGGAACCATCAAAGATCTTAGAATCGAGAGTTTACTGTACCTGCATACAGTATGCGANAAATAAGAAACCTTTCCCTGGGAACCATCAAAGATCTTAGAATCGAGAGTTTACTGTACCTGCATACAGTATGCGAAGAGGCTGGAGTGATTTGGGCGGCTTAACATAGAGGTCTTCAGAGCCGACGAGGGTGAAACGAGGTGGATATGGAGCAGCACTGGAATGCAAGGGCGAGGTAAACACGCAATCCCACGCAACCAGCAATGTCAACTACCACGATTCTCACAAGTAAAAACCTGGGCGCAACCCCACCGGGAATCAAACGTGCGTCACANCAGCAATGTCAACTACCACGATTCTCACAAGTAAAAACCTGGGCGCAACCCCACCGGGAATCAAACGTGCGTCACCTTTGTGGAAGGCAAGCACTCTAACCGCTCTGCTATGCCGACCGCAGACCTGCGTGATCGACGGGATATTTAACCACCTGGTCGGCGTTGCCCGTCACCCACAAAGCTCGTGTGTGCAGTGCAAAGATGTTTCAAACCCATGCTCATCACAAAGCTACAAAATCAGCGATTCATCAAAAAAGGATAGGTTGAAAAATGACAACCAGGACACACTTTTACAGTGTGGTGGTTCATAGGAGGACTTGAATGGAACACTGCCTCACCGCTCAACACAATTTAATTTATAAACCCATCTCAATTATGTTCAATATGCCTACTAAAGTTTTCACTTGTCACCATCCTTTAACATCTGCAGCTGTTGTAATTCTTACGGCCTACACCATTAACACAACTGAACAACTCGTCGAGTTTATCATAAAAAAGGGACAGGAGATGCGCTGTAGCGTCTACTACAGGAGTATTCAATCAGCTGCCCTCGAGCCACCATACTTGTCAAACTGGCCCACCGACAAAATATATTTTTTTTCAGCAATTCTTTACTTTTGAATAAAGGAGCCTAATTTAACGTCAACTATCTACATTATAAAAAGTAGANTTTTTTTTCAGCAATTCTTTACTTTTGAATAAAGGAGCCTAATTTAACGTCAACTATCTACATTATAAAAAGTAGACAATGCACAAGTATTCACAGGACGGTACTTGCAGATACACACACAAAGGAATGTCAGATGAACACATTTTCCACACGGATGCATGGTCGCAAAACGTTTCTCTGGCTAGACCAGCTTCATCAGGCAGCGAGTGGCCAGGAGGCAAAATAGGGGGAGGCAGGAAATTTGAATTGTGGCGGATGGGTTATATTATGTTAGGCCAGGTGTCCATCTGGATTTGGTAAGTTGGATTGGCCAGTTCCCAGCATCGCAGTTCTACGCTATTATTAGAAGGAGGTAGGGCCTTCACCACTCTGGTTGTGAGATGCTGCATGTGCTGCAAATTTACATTTGCTCCAACTATGGCTTGTTTGGTGTCTGCTCTGTGGCCATTCATTCCGTGTCCGAGACTGTTGCAGAATGACAAAGAATGAACGGCCACAGAGCAGACACCAAACAAGCCATTACTGGGGCAGATGTAAATTTGCAGCACATGCAGCATCTCACAACCACAACTTTGACTCCTATTATACAACCAGAGTAGTGAGGGCCCTACCACCTTTTAATAATAAGTACAGGATTGCACGACAGCACATCTGCAGGCAAAATGTATTCGTCTGACTTTTATTTGTGTGTTTCTATCTATGAGTACNAGGATTGCACGACAGCACATCTGCAGGCAAAATGTATTCGTCTGACTTTTATTTGTGTGTTTCTATCTATGAGTACCACCCTGCGAGTACTTGTGCATTCTGTCTAACTTTTATAATGTAATCAGTAGCCTAGCAGTCTATTCCCACCATATTTTAATGTCAACTATTATTAGCATAGAAGCTGTAATCAAATTATACAGTCCATTAAATTTATTACATCTTCATACAAATTAACTATGTATAAGATATGATTTTGCAATAAGATAGTGTGGCCCATCGAGCAATTTAATAAATGTGTAAGTGGCCCGATGCAAAAACTAATTGAATAGGCCTGATCTAGCAGCTGAACTTGAAATCTGAATATACTACACATATTTTGAAATACTTACAACATATGCAAACATTAATTTTTAAATCATTTTATGAAAGTTTTGAGTTGCTACTGTAAATAAAAATAGTTGTGTCTGTATCTGTATTTTTCAGTACTAAGTACAAACCTGCCAACATTTTCTTTCTTAGGCCTATTTAAAAAAAAACAAAAGGAGTCTGCTCCCAAAATGATTTTCAGTTATTCAGCACAATGATAGTCTGCCTTCTCCAAGTATTTACAGAGTAGATACATTCAATGATAGGTTCAAAGAGTTTACACATGTCTTTAAAAGAAAATAATATATATATATAGCCTGCTTGCTGTCGTTACAAGAATGCAGAAGTTTCTTGTGGTTAAGATCACTACAATGTACATACATTTGGCGTTATCCCTTGTGTTTGTCCAGGTAGACCAGCAAACCATACTTCAAGAGCAGTAACAGTTCTGTGCCTGCCCTGAATACCTACTGTACATACACAACACTTCAATGATGTAGAATGCTACTATCCTGAGTGAACTGCACAAAACATTATCGTTATCACTCTCTTCAATATCATTTTTAAAAAAAATCTTTTGGTATCACTTAAACTGTTCAATAAGCAAGTGGACCAAGCATACGCCACTTCACACAACGGTATTCAAACCTCTTCTTTAAAATACTAAACAATGATACAGTGAATTTTTGGTTTTTTAGTCACCAATGAAAAATTTCCCTACAATTTTGTTTGCACACAACATTTAAGGCCGCTCTGAATACACTTCAAACAAAATTAAATTATGTTAAGTGCCTGGGGAAAATTAAGTTCTTCGTACACAAGTTTGTTTATAAATATGAAAAATTTCCTCTATGGGAACAGGTCTGTTAAACATGGTTAAGGAGTCTTGATGAATTCAGACTTTTCAAAAACAGACTCATTAATTAAAATAATTAGAAATTAATGAAATTTTTTTACTGTATCACCGAGTGAGTGGAGAGATTTGAACGGCTCTTGACATCTAGGTCTTGGGGGCTGATGCATCACTGAGAAGCAACCAAGATCTAATGCTATAAGAAGAAGATGGCCTTTGCTTGNGAAATAATTAGAAATTAATGAAATTATTTTACTGTATCACCGAGTGAGTGGAGAGATTTGAACGGCTCTTGACATCTAGGTCTTGGGGGCTGATGCATCTCNAAAATAATTAGAAATTAATGAAATTTTTTTACTGTATCACCGAGTGAGTGGAGAGATTTGAACGGCTCTTGACATCTAGGTCTTGGGGGCTGATGCATCACTNTATTTTACTGTATCACCGAGTGAGTGGAGAGATTTGAACGGCTCTTGACATCTAGGTCTTGGGGGCTGATGCATCTCTGAGAAGCAACCAAGATCTAATGCTATAAGAAGAAGATGGCCTTTGCTTGGTACCACTAAACCCACTCTTGCTGCNCTGAGAAGCAACCAAGATCTAATGCTATAAGAAGAAGATGGCCTTTGCTTGGTACCACTAAACCCACTCTTGCTGCATTAGCAAGACTCATTTATTTAAAGGATCATATTAGAAAAATCACAATTTTTAGTTGATTCATTGCATCCTTTAAAAGGCAGCAAAAATTTTCCCAACTATAAACAATCATTTCGTTTAATTTATTTCTAAAATGATGGTTGTATAATGTAAGTACATAAATTGGACGACATAATGAAAACTATACACAGATTTTCGGTGAGAACCGAGGGTGGTGGTGCACTTTCAGCTAGGTCCAGGACGGGAAGAACTACTTTAAGTGTGTTTATTCACAAAACATAGGAAAATATAATCTGGTAAGTAAATAGGTGTACAAAAAATATGAAAGGAATTACTGTAGAATGCTTTTGTTCTTCAGAGGGCCATGACCAAATGGTATTTACAAGCAGGAAAACATTATAAAAGGGAGAAAAAAAAAATTCAAGATGGAAAAATACAATACGTAAACTTAGTTTAACAAAAAGCTGAAGAAAACTAAATGAAATACNAAAAAAAATTCAAGATGGAAAAATACAATACGTAAACTTAGTTTAACAAAAAGCTGAAGAAAACTAAATGAAATAGTGGGTCATAGTTACAATGTAAACTTCAAATTACACTACTCAATCGTAAACACCAAGAAACATTAAAACCTCTTGAAACGAGGATAAACCAATGAACACAGACGACACTAGAAGTAACTAGGTTGACGGCACAAGAAATCGCATGAAAAATAAATGTTATGCGAGTGGTAGAAAAAGTCGATGCGGGCTACTGTGTGATTTGCAAAAAATCAAAGATGAAAGAGTGGAGTGAATTTGTTTCGGTCTGCATTGAAGACCATTGATGCTTGCAAATTATTTTTAGTCATCCTACAGAGAACGTCCTACATTCGCCCACTCGAGATTTGAAATTGTAGAAATTGAAATGTTTTTGTTCATCGCAATTGAAGGGCAAAATGCTAGCAATGGCTTGAACTATATAAAAAAAAACTTATTTGAAATTTATCTGCAGCTCGTGGTTATACCGGCAACTACTATTAAATAAAAGTGGTCACAAAAATAGTGGGTCAAGCTATGAAGTGATATTTTTTGTTTGGTTACGGCATGACGTAAAACAAGCGCCCTGCAATNCAAAAATAGTGGGTCAAGCTATGAAGTGATATTTTTTGTTTGGTTACGGCATGACGTAAAACAAGCGCCCTGCAATGGACGTCGCTATAGTGTGCGCGCACTTCTCAAGTCCCCAGGATTGTGTTATGAATGTGCATGAACCTGAAACTTTCGACCCCCTTGCACGCTGTCCGGGCTCGCAGGCATTTCTACACTTTGTATATCATTTGAATACAACATGACTATAAGCAGTGACCATTTCCTCCACACACCAAAGACTTTACTTAACAGCAACGTCTTGAGAGATAAGAAGAAAAGAGTTTGACGAAGGTCTGTATCGTACCGGCACGGTTTGCGAAAACCCTTTATTTTGTACGNAGAGATAAGAAGAAAAGAGTTTGACGAAGGTCTGTATCGTACCGGCACGGTTTGCGAAAACCCTTTATTTTGTACGACACTTCACTGCTCTGAAACTGCGTGCTCGCAACCAGTAACATGCATACTTTGTTGCATCCTGATAACTGATGAATTTCTCCCCACCGCCAATCATTGTAGTTCAGTGTGCANGTAACATGCATACTTTGTTGCATCCTGATAACTGATGAATTTCTCCCCACCGCCAATCATTGTAGTTCAGTGTGCACGAAGTACAAATATTCCACACTAGTTCAGTAGAATAAAGAGAGGCTGGGAGTTCTAAGCACTTGCAAAGCACAAGACTCGGGCAATACTGAGTAAGCACTTGCATTCACGGCCTGAGTGTCGTACACAGTATTATACACAGAACGACATAACGTGCGTGTTCCATGCATTATTCCCAGTTTTGCTTATCTGTAGCACTGGACAATAGGTTGCTTGGAATTAAAACTTGTGCTTTTGGTCTGTAACAAATAACTATGTCATTAGTACACACCGAATGCTCCAAAGGTATGTATAAAATTTTATAAAAAAAAAAAAATTAAATTTTAACTTTTATTACGTGAAGGGGTAAAGAGAATTTTTTTTAGAACATCTGCAATTATTATTATTTTTTTTTTTCACAATTCTGTGAATTTAAGTATTTTGCCAAAAAGTGTATCACTTTCTGCATAAATACTCCATTTCCTTCCATTGATTACCATCTCACAAATATGGTTTTGAGGATCAGCTGAACAACTGAAAAAACTTTCAGTGAGAGCTTGGCACAAACAGCGAACAAGCATGAGTTGACTGAACATGCAGAAGAAAGTTTGAACTTGACATATTATTTTTTTAAGTTAGGCTCAACTTGATTCGGGCATTAAAAAAAAAAAAGGGCTTGTTTGTTTCCACCTTAAACTGAAATGTTCTACAATGTTGAATTACTACCGGTGACCACGTAGGGATGTCGTAACCAAATGCATCTGACAATCCAGATGCTGTTTCCCGATGGCTCCGATCACCTCCTTAAAATAATGCAATGGGGTCCCATACTTGTTACTAGAAATGTTCAGTTTTGTATTAGGAATTAAATTCAACTTTNCTTAAAATAATGCAATAGGGTCCCATACTTGTTACTAGAAATGTTCAGTTTTGTATTAGGAATTAAATTCAACTTCTCCCCCGGCTTGCACAGGGCACAATAATAATCACATTCTGTCCTTTATTTTAAGGATCGTGTGCACGTTCATCAAGNTCCCCCGGCTTGCACAGGGCACAATAATAATCACATTCTGTCCTTTATTTTAAGGATCGTGTGCACGTTCATCAAGAATGGCTACAACATTTTTAAAAAATTAACTGTTTACCTGAAGTTGTACCACGAAAGATGCAATCTGTTTGAACAAAAGGGCGGCGAGACCCGATTTCAGGTTAATAAATAAGATTAAAACAGAACAATGATGATTTCCCCACACAATACAGCGGATTCTCTATCCATAATTTCTCAGGGAATAACAAAAAAGAATTTCAATACATGTGGACATTCAATGAATGTGGCAATGAAATGCAGATAAATCAAAAATGAGACCACAGAATATGTTACATGGATGCAGATTTTCAATCCATCTAGGTTCAATACGTAGAAGTTCACTGTAGGTATGTGATGTGCAAATGGATTTGCTTGGAACAGTGTTGTTTAAAAGTTAAATTTATTTTCACACGTGCGGTAAGTTTTATAAGCTAATTCCTTCATGAATTTTTTTTTTTTTTTGCAAATGCTAGATCGTTGTTTTGTTTTGTGGAAGGATGCACGTGATACCAAATTACACCTAACTACGTAGCATCCAGAATAAATTTAAAAAGTCTGGATTTATCAAGAACTGATTACAATAAACTTCCGTGTAGCTGCTAGTTTTTTTTTTTNGAATAAATTTAAAAAGTCTGGATTTATCAAGAACTGATTACAATAAACTTCCGTGTAGCTGCTAGTTTTTTTTTTCATAAGCCCAACAAAATAATTCTCAGAAAACTTAACATGCAACAGTTCAAGCACACATCATTCTGANAGCCCAACAAAATAATTCTCAGAAAACTTAACATGCAACAGTTCAAGCACACATCATTCTGAGATCGTCAAATCTATTCACGTGTAGAAAACAATGAATTCTTTTTGCAAAGCATGGACATCAAGAAAATCATTAATTTACTTAAACGTGTATTGAGATCTCTTTGGTTTACGAAAATGACTACTTGCTAAAATATTTTTTTTCCCAGTACACACCAACAGAAATACAAATTAAACTGCAAAAACAAAACAAATTAATTTCCGACAACTGTGGTACGAAATATCACTCTCTCTTACAAGACTNCAAATTAAACTGCAAAAACAAAACAAATTAATTTCCGACAACTGTGGTACGAAATATCACTCTCTCTTACAAGACTATGGAACTACTTTATGGACAGAATCACGTAAATTAAGTGATACAATCGCACCATGCTTTTCCAGAAATGTACATACTTCAAATGAATGAACAAATTGACACCAGACAGCAGAGCTGCACAAAGAACTTAGTCAAGGAGAGAAACCTGTAATTCCTTACGGCTAAATTTGTATCCTCCGCAATTGTATTTGAAGTAATAGACTGGAAAACTGTTAGTAACTAAACTTGGACATGGGGTAGAGCATACAAAAAACTATTTTAAAAGCTCGGACATTGTGCACGCCACGTGCAGTTACCAACACCACACAACAATACAATAAATTTTGACAAATGTTTTCATCGCTGAAACAGTTATTCAAAACACCGTCAATATTTCACGTCCATTATAACATTTCCTCGTACAATTAGTGGCTATCAGGCTCATACTGCTTCATACATCGACGTCTCCTTCACGCTCAGTTCAAACTACGGTAGTATCCCCCTAGAACATATTTCTGGCTGATTGTACGAGCCCTGTTGACTTTAGAATTTGTCAAAAAGCCACACATGGTTTTACCTGAAAACATGCTTACGATACTTCATCCACCGCTTGCAACAACTACTAATAATGCAAAAAATCCATTTCCGTAACTTNTGAAAACATGCTTACGATACTTCATCCACCGCTTGCAACAACTACTAATAATGCAAAAAATCCATTTCCGTAACTTCGAGAGTGCGTACCCAGAGTTTCTGCAGAGACGACAGAGTTTCGATCCAGCAGCACATCACTTTCGCTTCCTAACCTGGTGGTGGGAATAGTGTCCCATGAATACCCCTCCCGAGGCACTAGGCAAATCATGATTTCGAGAGCAAGGCGACAGGTGGTACAGCGCCGGGGGCGGAGGCGGCTGATCCCACCAATGGACGACGGATGACGGAGGGGGCAGCTGATGTACGGGTGGCTGGTGATTATGATTCATGATGTACGTCGACGGCTGTACGTAGGACGTCGACGGGAGCACCGAGAACGGCGGCTGCTGCTGTTGGCGCAAGATGGCAGCCGGCGGTGCCTGATGCAGGTTGAGAGAGTGTGGCGGTGGCGCAGCCCACACAACTGCGCCGCTGCCGGGGCCGGGTGAAGGGCCCCATAGTATCTGCTAGCAGCGCCGGTTGCGCCAGTGGTTCAAGTAGTCCTGATAGTTAACCGAGATCTTTTCGCTCTGGTAACGAGTCAGTCTGATGCCACTCCGAATGTCTGGGGTCACCGAACCTTTGAAGCCACCTTTGCGGAGCAACGAATCGATGGTTTGTATTTGGTCCCAACCTAGGCACAAGGGAACACACATTTTCTAAGCAAATACAACTCACCTAAAAACAAATTCTTAAACTGTGAAATAACCTTATACACATATTATGTTCAAAACTGTGTGCAATCATTCCCCAAAATTATAATTGGTTCAGTAAATTGTACCGGATAAATGAAAAGCAATAACATTTATGCTTCTGCACATGTAACAAAACCATGTTTACCGATAATTTGTGCACAAATCAAGATTTTACCACTTGTGTCACCCATGTTGAAAGCACCTTTACACTTGGGCATTTGTTTCTCTTACTACCCGCTGGCTGATGTGCTTGACTGAGAACTTACAGCATGGTAGTGCACTGGTGCAAGTGGGTAAAGGGGCACATTCCCCTGGAAATAACCCCGGGTCTAGTAACTACAACCTGCACAGAACTTGGCCACTCGAGATCAGTCGCACTTATCTCACTAGTTGCTGCCCGTAGTATATCACGGTTGTGCGCTGTTGCCTACTTCACAGTGTCACAATAGCCACAGCAAGTCGAGCAAAATGTTTCTCAGATGCACGCAAATAACAGTNTCACGGTTGTGCGCTGTTGCCTACTTCACAGTGTCACAATAGCCACAGCAAGTCGAGCAAAATGTTTCTCAGATGCGGCAAATAACAATAAAAGACTTTATTAAAATTTGGCCGATTTTTGTAATGCGAACTGCCAGAATGTGATTTCCGTGTCAAACAATGTAAAATCCAATCCAGCAAGTGTAGAAAATTCATAGTAATAAATTTAAAATTCAAGATTCACAGAAAGACACCGCTGCCTTACACAAGATTCACACAACATTCCTCGCGCCGTAAGTCGGTGTGCAGCCAACTACGCTACGGAGGTCGGCTAAAGTTACGCTTATGTGATAACCTTCCAGCCTGTGTGTGCGTGTCTTGACTGAGACGTGTGTGCGAGTGGTGTGTGTGCGTGCACTGTAAAAAAAGTTGTGTAATTTTACACAAAATGTATGTGGCAGCAGTGTCTCCACCGACATCTGTGCAATTTTTCCTTTTTTTTTTTTTTTACTCTACGTCAAAGTAAATTTATCCTACAAATTAGTAAAATAACATGTACATTGTTCAACTAATTTCGCACAGAATGGTGTAAAATTACAATTACTTAGCAGCAGAAAATAAACTGTAACATTCGTATCTTTTTTCTGCACGGCAAGTAAATTTATACAAACATTGTAATTGTAATTTCACCACAGAGTGAGTGAGAGTGAATGTGAGAGAGAGTGTGAGAGTGAGAGTGTGTCTTTTTCTCTGTAACAGTAAATGCACAATTTCTGTAAATTTTTCTCTGTTTTACTAAGCAATTTTACCAACAGTACATGTTCTTTTACAACTGTGTCATGTTAATTCATATACTATATATTTGTACTTTTATAATTTCCACATTATTGTACTTTGTTTTGTAACTAGTTATAAAAAAGTTATCTCCAAAATGTGGATAACAATTGACTTCGTAAAAAACGCAGCTATTGCAAAAGCCAGCATATCCCATCAGCAGGAGATAAGCTTTCCTTTTGAACACACAAAACAGAGTTTGAATTAGTTCTACTCCTTACCGCTAGATCGCATGTTTTAAACAAATACTTGTAGTTATCTTTGAACTCCTAGGAACACAAGAGTAAAATTACAAATACTGTACTAGTTTTAGCAAATTACACAAAAAATGTAAAATTACCTAAACTTTGTGTGTGTAAATATACACTCTGAGATACTCCAGAACATAATGCAAGTTTACACAGTCATCGTAAAATTACACAATGGAAGTTGCACAACTACACTGACAATTAGTGTTCATACAACGACCATGTGGCAGCAAAAATACACTATTTAAGATTTTAATACAGAGAGTACGTGTGTTTTTTACACACGCTTCAAATTGTGTAAATTAACACTAACATTATGTTTATTAATATTAAGCCATAAGGTCATGTATTTACACCAAATACATTTAGTACTCTCTGGATTCTTAGGTGCATGTGTAAAATTATGCAAACCGTAGTTTTTACAAACTGCACATAGAAAATGTAAAATTACATAAATTTGTCTGTGTAAATTTACATTAATTTCTTTTACTGTCCATGTACTTACCTAAACTTTTGAAACTATTTACTGAATTATACCTGACTATCAACTTATAAAACGCATTAAGGATAGCTTACTTGTGTAGTTGATCCTACTGGATAATTTGGTTTTTCAAAATGGCAGCTTTTAGTTATTGGTACTATGATATTTGTCACAAACTGTTCAGCCGATTTGAACCAAATATTGAATGTTCAATACTCACAACATCAGGATGGAATTTATTAACTTGAATCCCCAATGGTCTCCCACTTTGGAGCGTCACAACTTAAAAAATAATTCTTTTACTTAATATTTATAGAATTACTGAAACAGATACTGTCAAAATAGCCATATAATTAGTGATGCTAGAGGCCACTTAAAATTACATGATTTAGTTGTATCAGGCACATTCAAAATGGCTTACTTTATACGTACTTACGACAAGTGTGCCACATTTGCCAAACGAAATATTTAAACCAAAATGGGTATGCTGATAATACCTAAAGCTAACATTATACATACAACATAACTTTGCGTAGACTATTTTGTAAGCTAGTGTTGCCTAACTAAATCATATTTCCGGATGCTCAACCGATTCCCGCCAACTTCGACTTATAAATACTTTCCGTGGTAGGTCACCTAACACGATAGAGCACACAATTAGAGACAATCAGATACATTTTCAAATGGCAGTTTTATGAATATTTTATACTAGTATGCCGCAACTGTCAACCCGTTAGACATTATTTAAACAAAATTTGCTACGCTGGCAATTGCTACATCAAAAATAAAATATCTTAAATAGAAGTCTCTCAGGTCAGGCCATTTTTTTAAATATTGTTTNTGGCAATTGCTACATCAAAAATAAAATATCTTAAATAGAAGTCTCTCAGGTCAGGCCATTTTTTTAAATATTGTTCAAATTGGAAAGAAAGAAAATAACTTTCATAGTAAATCTCAGGAAATACTAACCTATTTGAACCCAACATAGAATACTGGAGCAACTTATTATTTACATTAAATATGAACACATATTAAAAACCTTTTTTTGTCCGCCATGCTGGAAAATAAAATCCCTAACATTAAAATTAAATATCATATATCAGGTAGCTCTCAGAGAGTCCCAGAATATTTGGCAAGCAAGAATCATTTTCAGCAGTCACATGTGAACAGAGGCATATTTTTTGTTACCATTACGCCAATTTAAACTAAAATTACGCTGTTGAAGTAACTACCAAGTGCATTAATTNTGGCAATTGCTACATCAAAAATAAAATATCTTAAATAGAAGTCTCTCAGGTCAGGCCATTTTTTTAAATATTGTTTAAATTGGAAAGAAAGAAAATAACTTTCACAGTAAATCTCAGGAAATACTAACCTATTTGAACCCAACATAGAATACTGGAGCAACTTATTATTTACATTAAATATGAACACATATTAAAAACCTTTTTTTGTCCACCATGCTGGAAAATAAAATCCCTAACATTAAAATTAAATATCATATATCAGGTAGCTCTCAGAGAGTCCCAGAATATTTGGCAAGCAAGAATCATTTTCAGCAGTCACATGTGAACAAAGGCATATTTTTTGTTACCATTACGCCAATTTAAACTAAAATTACGCTGTTGAAGTAACTACCAAGTGCATTAATTNAGGCATATTTTTTGTTACCATTACGCCAATTTAAACTAAAATTACGCTGTTGAAGTAACTACCAAGTGCATTAATTCAACAAATTGTGTCTTCTACGATTAATCCTTTGTAATTGTGAGGTCGCGGTGGTGCAGTGGCTAGAGCGATCACATCCTACTTGAATGAACCGGGTTTGATTCCTGATGAAGCCACTCCCGGATTTTTGTACTCTGGAATTATTAATTATTCCGGACGATGCCACTCATCTGCGGGTTTTCTCTGGGAACTCACGTTCCCCCGCCCTTTCACTCCGGTGCTGCTAGTATAATGATTTATAGGGAAGTCTGGCGCAAGGACACGGGGCACAGGTGCCTTTCATGCTCTGTCAATCCAGTTGGTTGGTGGCCATATTGGAACTAAGGGGCCTTGACTTTGAACCTATGACCTTTAACCCAAAAAAATTCTGAGGAAAAAAACTAAAAAATAATATTTTTTTTTACAAATTTATAATTTTTTTTTAAACTTGAAAAAAAAATTACAAAATTATTTAAAGATGTACACATAGGAAGTCCGGGGTTCGATGTCAGGTGGATTGACTAAGCTAACGACACAACCAGCCCTCGCCAGGCCGGCCAGTATCCATCTCGTCAACCATGTTAGATGTTGATGACCTTGACCTAGGATAATCTTGAAACCAAAAATTTCCAACAAATTTGAAAAAATAAAAAAAAAAATAAAAAAATTTTTAAATTAAGGAAAAATTTACACTGACGTAACCCAAATGCCACCTTGGATTTAGGTGACCTTTACCAACGACCTTGGACTCAAACATTCGCAAAATTGTTTTAAAGATCCCCAAAAAATTTAAAAAAATTGCTAAAAATAATTTTAAAACTTTAACAATGATATTTAAAAAATTTACAAAAAAAATTAAAATTTTGAATGTTTTGGCTTAGGGGACGGGAGACTGGAAACGACCAGCCACCATGATGACGTCACCCAACGGCCACATTGAATCCAAGTGACCTTGAACTTGACCTTGTATGATCTTAAACCCAAAAATCAAAAAATTCTGTAAATTACAATAATTATAAACGTACAAAAATTTATAATTTTTAAAAAATAAAAAAAACTGTATTTAAAAAACTTTCATTTCCGGAGGTTCCTTCAGCACCACGTCCACCAGACAGACCGACCCTCGCCAATGGTTAATTAGTCTGTTCCCTCCAATCCCTCCACCAATGTTTCTCATTGGTTAATTAGTCAACATGCCTCCACCTCCTTCACCTTTACTCATTCCGTCGTATGAAGCGATCTTGTTTTTTTTTTAGTTTGTCATTTGTTTTAATTTTTAACACCAAGGTGACGCTAATGTATTGATTATCGATTTCGTCACCAGAGGGGCTGTTGATTTAGTCACCATGTTGGTTGTTGACCTTGACCTTACCACAATGACACAGAACAAAAAAAAAAAAAAAAAAA
>NQII01005514.1:33568-49383 GCA_002778355.1 Clitarchus hookeri
AAAAAAAAAAAAAAAAAAAACGAGAGAGAAAATAGGCAGTCTATACAATTGTCAATTACTAGCTGGTCACAACACGCGACTATAACGACTGACTGCACACAAGACAGACTCTGCCCAAGACTAACTCAACCACAAGACTGGTTCCTGACGAGACTGACTTAGCCCAAGACTATAGTCCATACCGTATAAGAAGGCCACTTTCTGACAGTCAGTGAGTGGCAACTTAATGCCTGTATCAGCTGATGCACGAACGAACAAAAGTTAAAATTACGTTGGCTATTCTGAGTGCATTGCCGATGCACATTAGAAAAGCAGAAATACGCGTATAAGAAAGAGTTCTTGCATTTATTAATGCATTTTATTTTACAAGGACACAAATCAATGGTTGTTAGTGTTAAAAGCTAAACTTCGTGATAATGTAGTTATGTATAGGTGTTCAAAATGAAATGTACAATAGAACGATACGACGCGGAAAAGTTTTCCGAAGTTGTGCTAACTTCAGAAAGTATTTTCACGTCGTATCATCCCTCTCCAACCTCGCTTTCAACACGTCCTTGATATTAATTCGAAAAGCATACAGAAATATTGCATAATATTGTTGAATTATTTTTCTATTAATTTGACGAAACGACACGAATTTGAAATATATTTCCAGCCCGTAATCTAAGAACAATCAACTTAAAATAATACGCTATCTGTTATCCAAAAACAGCGGCTCAAACTTCGCCGTGACGCGCTGTGCGCGCGATCTCTCGGATATTATGCGAGGTATTACCAGCCAGAAATGAACCTCTTTTTTGCGCGATATATAACGAATTTACAAACAAATGCCAATAGTTATATTTTTCCACGAGCTCTGCATAATTTTTAAAGTAACATATATTTCATGTAAAATGATTTGGAGTAAAAGTCATTTATATTCGGCCGGTAATCGTTCGTCTACGTAAATTATACGCCATATTGTTCTCATCAAACCCATCTCCTTGTTTGTAGAAAGTGAGACGCGTGAATAGTTTATAAGCAATTCTAATGTTATTCCACGTCACATATTTCCAACTCGCATATATTAGCTATAACGCCCAAAGTGTGATAATAGATACAACAGACCGTCTCGCAAATGTTAACCCAAATTCACTATCTCGGACAAATTAAAAAAGAGTTATCAAATATATAATTATTTGCAACATTTTATATTTTTAACTTTATAACCTACTTATATTTTTTGACAGATGTCAGTCTTAAAATATCTTAAAATTTGTTTAGCATTACAGTGCAATGGCAAGTGGATTAGCTGACAGCGTGTTGATAAAAAATACAGCCCCGACTTGACGGACCAGCTGATGGCGGAAGGATACATAGTCACATGTAGTCAGACGTAAACAGTGGCGCTACTTTCGCAGACCTGTCAGAAAACTGCCTTCTTATACAGTATGGACTATAGCTCCTGAAGAGACCAGTTCCTACTGTAGCATAGGTGAAACTTCGTGGAAAATAACCAAGTAGATGCTACAAGTGGTTCTGCGCCGCACCTCTCATAAATGAACCTGGCGCAGAAACTCCAAACACCACTGGGACACCGGTGTTCGGTGCTCCACCAAGCCTATAACCATTCATGAGAAGCACAGGAGGGGAAGCTCCGAAGGATCTGGTTGTATAGGCTTGACCCCAATATAAAATGGAGAAACAAAGGCCTACTCCAGCACCCTCACGCATACATAATAATTATCTACAGTAATAAAGCAAAATGTGATTTAGGGTAAAACGCAAGATGGTTGATAAAGAAAGTAGAACTTGCATTCGTGTGAACAAAATGAGCTTTAATGGAAGTAAAATAAAATATAAAAATAATAAAATATTTTGAACAGTAATATATAACACACAATATCTTAGGTATATCAATAACAAACTGTTTTAATAAAACAAAACTTATTTTTTATGAAAGAAATTATTAATTTGTTGGGATCCTGCAAAAAAGAGATTAAAATTCAGAATTACAACATATGCCAAGCCGTAGAAAAAATTTCCGAGTTAGATTTTTTTTATGATGATTGATTGAGTCCAAAAGTAAGTTTATTGAAAAACGGCGACTTGATTGCTGTATAGTTGAAAGATTCATACACATGCCGAAAATGATGGAAGAATGGCTGGACTTTACTGAGAAGTTGCCCATCTTCGGTACATCTCCTTGCCAACATNGATGATTGATTGAGTCCAAAAGTAAGTTTATTGAAAAACGGCGACTTGATTGCTGTATAGTTGAAAGATTCATACAATGCCGAAAATGATGGAAGAATGGCTGGACTTTCCTGAGAAGTTGCCCATCTTCGGTACATCTCCTTGCCAACGTCAGTATTGGTGTTGCTATGCCATTAAGTAGGCCTCAAGAAGATGCAAGGCGACTTCAAAAAGATTTGCCACGCCTCAGTAACAAGGTAGTGAAATAGCCTCAACACAGCATTTTCTGACCCAACAGGTCGACCGCTGTAATAAAAAATGTTTTCTCAAAAATAAAGAGGTAAGAATAAAATAATACACTACCGAAGCGACAATCAAAAAGTAGGACAAGAAACTCACCCGAAGCGGTAAAACTCGGAAGACGACTCTATTAAAACTGGATAATGGCCAGAGCTAGTAAAATTTTATGTCACGCCATAACAGATAGGAAGCAATAAGAAAGCTGTAGGGTATGTTCAGAAAATACCAGTGACTATAACAGATATCAAGTCACTCGACACAAAACCAGTGAAACTATCCTTTTTCAAAATGCGGTATTTTACATTAATACCATGAATACTTTATTACATTACATTGACAGAGAAGAATTTAAATACAAAATTCACAAACCAAATATAGGTTTTTTTTATTGCTAAATTTACAATTTCTTTAACTAAAGTGATTTCAACTGGTTGTCACAACAACTTAACCTGATCAGAGTACCTGGTCACAGATAAATTTCAAAATGACAAAATATTGGAACATTCTTAATTAAATGAACAAAATTACAAAAACAGTGACTAAAACATTATATAACCTTGCTTTTACATAGAAATAAGCAACTAAGAAAGCTAGGTGCTGGAAAATAAAACGAGTGCCTTTGCCATGAAAACCAAAACTATTCCCGTAAAGAGAATACAAGGTTAAAAATAAACGAGTGCCTACAAATCGCACACTACAAAACAGGATNCAAAACTATTCCCGTAAAGAGAATACAAGGTTAAAAATAAACGAGTGCCTACAAATCGCACACTACAAAACAGGATAGAACAACCTGCCATACAACCCATCTATACAAACAAACGATGATTGACAATCTCAAAAAAAAAAAAGTCTCCTAATAAGAGTCTCGTAGCTAACCTCTTTGCAGAATCTTTGCAAAACATTTATACCAGAGCTGACAGTACCAAAGGGTCATACTAACTTACCAAGCCAACTTACCACACCAGCCAACTAGTTGCGAAACATTCCTCAAAAATATTCCCCTCATTTCATTAGTTCGTCATATAGAACTCTGTCGATTTTAAACGACCCGAGTAAGGCATAATACTTCAACAAATCGAACTACAGCCCAGCATGCACTCACATATTTGATCTAAAACTGACTCAATTGATTGTTTACACCACTGAATTAATAAGTCTTTTAGAGAAGCAGAAGGAACTGCATAAGAAGTTAAACACACATTATTATATACATAGATTTTATTTATTTACTTACTATATACAATCTATCTTTCTAATCATTTTGAACATTCCATCTTTACATTTCTCAGATATTTGCAGATCATGGATAGTAATCAACAGTCTCATCTCATATAACCCCAATTCTTTAGTTCATCAATGATTGATATTTAAACAATTCGTGAGATATCCCCGCCTTTTTGCAGTTCAATAAAATATCTGAGTTTATCAGCAAGTTCATTCGGGTCTTCGGGAAATATGTAACTAGCATTATTGATGCCTTCTTCACACCACTTGTCGAAGGAAACTCGTTGGTGAAATGTGTGCGAACATCGAGAGAATCACCATCCTTCTCATCAATACTGTCTTCAAAGTCACTATCATCAATGCTGTCTTCACATACTGTTTCATCCTCATTATCAAGTTTGCTTTTCTTTGTAGGGGTTGCAGCCATCATCAGTATTTAGAACCAACAACTGTTAATTCTGAAGTTCGTTGATCTCATGCGAATGTCTTGCAAGTGTACATTCAACACATACTGACTCGTAGGTCTCTCATTCCATCATTAGCATTAACTGTCCAATCATAATCGTCTGTGGAATCAGTACCCATCGATGCAGCAGGAGGTATTGACGACATCACTTGTTGGCTCTCCAAAGACGAATTCTCGCAGTTCATGATGTGGTTCTTCAATATATCACCTTGCATAAACTGCATGTGCCCATGATCGTAATGCTTCAATGCGCGAAAAGGACTCTTCGTACAGGCGGTTCTCTCATGTTGCAGAGTATGGCAGCTTGTGTTCCAAAGATCTTTCCACAGTAGCAACACTGTTTTACATGTAATTTTCCAGCAAGGAGAGAAGGTACATCTATAGAGGTAAGCTTAACAGTAGATTTCGTACAATCATTGGCTTGCATCATCTTCATGAAAAAAACCAAAGTCCTTTCCACAGTGGCAACATGCGTATCTACTATCTACTTGGTCTGCCTATTGCTTTACATGTGTGTGTATATGTATATGTGTGTGTGTATGTACGTACACACACACACTCTCTCTCTCCCTCTCTCTGACTAACACATTTCATCAGTGAGATTTAAGCATTTTTATGCATCCATTCAACCAGACACGGTATTAGAAGTTAATTGCTATACATGGTATTTATTTAGAGAGATCTCAGTATTGATGTTTTATCTTCCAGTGTTAGTACACTTTTGTAACAATATGAAAGTTATTTATGTCTCCTCAGTATGTATATTAATTTATTTTACTGGGGTTAACATCCACAAAGCACACAAAAATGAAATAAAATATTGTTCTAGTTAGTATTTTTGTAAACGATATAACCTAGGTCACAGCAACAATTGGTAGGGAAAAAAAGGGGTTCAAGAAGGGAAAAGAGGCCATTGAGTTTCAGTGTTTGTAGTTCGAAGCTGCCAAAGGCCAGCAAGGTTTAAAAAATCAAAACAAATGTTCTGCAAACATATAATTTCTTCTAAAATCAAAATTTATAACATTGAGTACATTAATTTTTAAATGGTTTTAGGTAATATGTGAAAAAATAGAAGAGAGTCTTCTACGCCTTTTGTATTTATATGGTTTATTCTTTGCAACTATAAAACTGTGCATCTTTATAGGCTTATTGTTTCGGTAACCCAAGCGGTCAGTGACGTGTGTAATAAACTAACATTATAGAAAATATTCCACCGTCCAGAAATTACTTGCTGATAATCGTACGTGTCGTCTGGGAAGACCACCATTCAAAACTGCACCACATGCGTTATTTGTTTTTCTTTGGCAAAGAGACCGTGAATGTATAAAGAACATTTTTAGGTATTTTAAATTCTAAAGTGGTGTACTATCTTGTATTCTAAAATGGTAAGAATGCCTGTATTACTATATTGAACTGACTTGCAGTAATACTGTGGGAATACTGTACTCCGTGGTCGACACAGTTCATCATGTTGGGAAAAACGAAAATCTTAGTTGCGTGTACAGCCGTCAAAATTTTGAGCAAGGCGATTAGAATTAACATGAATTAAATAAAAACGCATGAAGTTAAATAAGTTTATCGTGCAGTAGAAACTAAAATGAAATGTCAGAAACACCAGCTACTTTTAGTAATACGAAGACACGACTATAGGGGTAATCGGCATCTGACTTGGCCGCCTCGAGTATAGGACGATGCTGCTTCCCTGGATATAACCAGCGTTCTGAAGACGCTGTGTGAAAGTGACAAATTAGTAACCCCCAATCCTCAACAGAAAGGGCTGTTTCCAGTTCATCCCTCGTGCAATGGGGGGTCAAGCTTGGCAAGGGAAAGAAAGCAGTTTCTTTCAGAATACAATTAGGTGAACAAACACTTCTGAGAGTCTGTACTCGTTAGTGGGATCCGGCGCATTCACATGCCAAAGTCCCTTAACCAGCTTCGTACCTTAGAAAAAACAAACATGATGAAACTTTACCACAGTTCAAATAATTAATATGTAAAAATAAATTTATTAATATATCATAGTAGTGCAGGAAACCCACAAATCTTTATTAAAAAAAACTTTTGAATTTGGAATAATGGGAAATCACGAAAATCGAAACATAATCCATAAAAAACAAATATTTCCAGAAAACTTTTAAAACTCAAGGGAATTCATGACAAATCACTTAAAATCTAAGACTCTCTCTGCCTATAATGCAGGATTTTTCTGGTCCCGAATGTTTCTCCCTAAGAACAATAACAAAAATTCCTGGAAATAAAGTTTTCATTTTCTCCCCGAATTATGCAAACTGTTTCTGATTCAGTAATTTATTTCTTGTCACCAAACCATTTCACATAACTTCAATTCACAACTGAAAGTATTTCATTACATATTCACACGTCTTGTTTACATTAGTACGGTATTTTCTTTATTCGTAAACGCCATAGACCGCAACGGAAAAGATGCTCAACTTACGCTGTTTTTCAAACAAAGTTTGTAGATTTAAACCAAGCTCCACCCTGCTGGGATAATCTACCAGCTTGACATTGAGTCGGTTAATGTTTACGCAGTGAAAATGCTGTTTGCCCCGCACAAGAGGTCATCAACACAGAAATAGCTCATTACGACCGGAGTTGCCAAGGGTTAGTGGGCTTGCTCATCCTTGGCTGGTTTTTCAAGACAACAAATCGCAAGGTATCGGGCACAGCTCTCTCCATATGTTACAGAGTCCATAATATGTCATCTTTGATAGGTTCTGCTGAGGATGGTCACCACACAATACTTTGGAAGTCAATATCGGACTTGTGCATCCATATCTGACGATACACCATCGCCACATCTGTAACCAAAGGAACTAGATGTTTCTTAAATTGTATCAGACGGGACCAAACTTCCTCTTGCAATTTAGGACCCACCATCATTTGACTGTTTAATGATACACCTGAAGATGTTTTTGCTGAAGTGTCAAATACCACTCTCAGCTTTGTGGTAGCGCTAACTTCCTTTAACAAAAGTATGTGAAGAGCACAGTGTCTAGTTCCTGTGGCAACACACTCGACATACCTTACATTTTGAGGAGGTGGTGCATTGTCTACACATGTGGTGAACTCCTAGGCAGTTGAAACTAGAGGAGTGCAAGTAGTACTTTTTCATGTTTAAGACAAGACTGAGAGAAAATTGAAAACATTCTTCAGTATCGAGATGAGACAGAGAAATTTCTTTTTAATGTACAGAATATGCTACGCTGGTGTCAATGCAGTTTGCCTCAATTGAAAAATAATTATTTTTTAATATAAATAAACATTTAAACAGATTATATTTTTAACTGATTAAAATAAAACTTATATTTAATTAAAAAACACAGTATTTTAAAGCCAAAAGTAATTTTAAAGGAAATGCACTTTTACAGTGAAATTTTTAAAAATGTAAATGAGCTTCCTATATACACACACAAAACTAGACAGACAACAAGTATGTGCATCACGAATTGAAACTTACGAGGTTCCTTCCAAAAGTATGCATTTGGCTTCCCAAACGGAGCTGAGTGCAAGATGTCGCACAAAATAATAGCATATTTTCTAGCTGATGAATTGAAAAGAATTTGTCCTTCTTAAAAAAATAATAAATAAAGAACAATCTATGCTATATTTATTTTCTAATGGACTCAGCCCCCACCCTCAGGTAGGCAAGGGCATCTACATCTCTGGCACTGTCAAGCCCACCCCATGGCGATCTTAGTGGAATGCTTTCAGAACACTTTCTCTCTTCCTTCCACCCCCAACCCTCTCTTCCAGTGAGTCTTGACAATCCAGCAGCAGGGTAGCACCTGGGCCTCAGTGAAAGAACGGCTCAACGTCCACTTTTACTAGGCAAAGTGCACAATACTTGATCCAAATAACCATGTTGACTGTGCGAGTCAGTCCAACTCCACAGCTGAGCAATAAAACTGCTGCATGTGATTTTGGATGATGGGATCAGGACAGCCATTGACAGATGTGGATGGAAGCCCCTCACATTTAACACAACCTTTGTCTTGTGTGAACCCATACAATGCTGAAAGACCCTTATTACCTAGAAATTAACTGGTAGTGGTAACAGCAGAAGTTTTGGTTTGGAATTATTTGCTGTAGCCAATTCACGCACACGAGTAGTGTGTTCCAGAAATTGTACAGAGTTTTTAGAATTTCTGCAGTTAATAGTGTAATGACGCAATATTCTTAAATTTTCGGGACCGGGACACGTGTTTCAATTTCCTTCATTTTTCTTTAGCTTTGGAAAGCTTCGTAATAATTTTATCGGTTTCAAAATTAAAGCAGTGGTGGCTCGTTTCCCGTNTGGAAAGCTTCGTAATAATTTTATCGGTTTCAAAATTAAAGCAGTGGTGGCTCGTTTCCCGTGATAGTTTGTTTAGCTGGCAGACGTGTGCTATTGTAGGTTGTCGGGCGGACGTTTGCCGTTTTACGGTTATCAGGAGTCCAGTTGTCGTTTCATTTCTAACATCATAGTTTTCAGTTTTTTTTAAGCGTCAGCATTACTTAGATACTTTCCGGCTGCGTCGTACAAGTTTTGTTGTACGAGAAGTTCGTTTATGTTGACGGTGCAGTCTTAGTGTCGATAACGTGTTGAGAGCGTGCCTGGCTAGACCGTTATCTCAGGAGAGGGGGGTGAGAGGCAGCACACTATGACGCGTGTGTCTGTCGCCCTAGAGAGAGGTCTCACTTCAGATCAGTCTGCGGCGAGGGCAGTCGCCCTTCAGTTCCGTAATAGAATGCTCGCGTAGGACGCGTCGGGTGTGACGAAAACCCCCACATCGGCAACTAGACTTTATTTTATTTCTCCGCCGGTGTGGGAGGTAGCAGCAGTTATTATTTCTTCGGGCCAGTTTTTATAACAAGGATTAATTTGTGAACGACTGTGACGCTGTTTCTGCACTGGTACATTTATATGAGAACGTTCGTACTCTGCATATGAGATTCGGTTGTGAACTGTGTCGCTAAATGTTAAATAAACATATATAACAACTAACCTGGAATTTGGAAATTATTTTTTAATTAATCGGCGTCCATTTTTACTGAGCCTTGTGTTCTACCTTTGAGCAAGCCGTGGCAACGTAACATTGGCAGTGTGTAACTGCCCGAACGTTACAATAGTTAAGGACAACCTCCATTCCTTCCTGGAATCAATGTCTAACCATTCAATCACAAGAAACACGATTATAAAGTCCCAGTGCTCAACTGGCTGTCTGAGTGCTAAGTAAACTAGTGCACTCAACATTATCTAACAGACAGCCAACATCACAATAATACTCCTGTTGAACAACTGGTCGTGAAAATAAGACGTTTTACGGTAGCACCCACCAATTCACGCTTGCTTTCATACCGAGCAGTAAGTATACCCCAAGCTTCATGACAAACTGAATTACTGATGGGCATGGACTTCGAGAGAGCTGCTGCATCACCTTGTAATAATCCTTTAGGGTACTGCAGTAAGATTCTTACTATTATTATGCAACACAGACTCAAGTCCTTAAAGGCTATCCAGTCTTGTAAATCCCCGCAACATTGGCAGCTGTAGTTAGGGAAACCTAACCTCACTCACAACTTTACTAATTGGTGGCAAAATTTCACATTTTTCAGATTCAATTTCACGTAATCTTAAAAGCAATGCAGTGAAATGATCCTGCACTTCACCTAAATCTTCTTCGTTTGCTTTATATTACATATCACTTGCTGTAATATTAAGACTTACCAACACGCAATCAATTTTGTCGAGCACGAGTTGAATTTGTTTCTGATATACGGCAGTTGCACATACATCACCACTCATAAGCTTGTTAACAGTCTTTCCGTCACGAGTAACATTAGATTTTATTACATTCTTTTTGCTACAAAATTCTCCATTGTCCCCGCCCCGACACTACATCTGATTCCTGTAGCATTATTCACAGAACAATAAATGGCAGATCTCGCACAAATCTGGCCCTTAGTACCAAATAATGTTGCATGAATTTAGGTGTGGGAATGATTAATCTCATGGTCACTGTTTGATTCACCGTCCTTTATACTGCTAACTACTAACAAAAACCACTCCATGACTCACTCGTTGGGACCACACCTGAAAACACAGACTCCCAGTTACCACAGAAAATTAACACAAGTTTCTAATAGCACACAAGAATAAGAAGGTGGGGCCATAAACATACTTCATGTTTTATTGGTGGCGGCCACAGTGTTTACATTTCTTAACATTTCTAACCTAACAAGGGTCCTAACTTGCCCACTGATAAATTGAAAGGACTGACCTGTTTTCCTACAGCACGTGTGCCAAGAGTTGGAACGAACAACGACTTTCAATGCCATGCCGAGTGGATTGAAATACAGTATGAGATCTCATTAAAAAATTGCATTTTTAATTTTTAAAAATATATAATTCTAAAACTATTCCTGTTTTGTCATCCCTTTAAAACAGAAGTTGCTGAAGACATTGAAGGTAACAATCAGCCTTCTAATGCAATCCAACCAAGCGTGGAGCAGCGCAGCGATTGGTTTTAATGTTTAATTTCCGTCCTATTCTTTTCCTCTCTCTCTCAACCCTCCTGCTTCCACCACCATACCCTATAGTTCTTACAACTGTAGCGTAGCCATGCCAGAACAATCAAAAGTTTCCGCTGTTATTAACTAATACAATGTCCTTAAAATTACTATATATGAAAAAAATATCTATGCTGTTTTTAATACTACAAGACAAACAATATGGATTCGTACAACAAAAGGATCAGGTCGTTTGTGCACCATACGTCAAGCATACCACTATCAAACCAAACATCAGTCCATGTTCAAAAACTCTGAGGAGAAAAGTGAAGCCATAAAAAGGGCTGTTTGTGGCTACAAAAACCAATTAGTATTTTTAAACAAGTAATCAAAACCCAAAAATAAAGTTATTGACTGTAGTTGCAAAATTGTTCAGTGTGGTTTTGAAAGGTACACCTTTCACAGACGGAGAATACATTAAGGAAACTTTTTGAGCCGTGCTGAAATTTTGTTTAGTGATTTACCAATTAAAGAAACAATACTGCATTGGATTCAAGAAATACCAGCTTCTGCGAGATCACTCTGATATGGCTGAATGAATAACAGTAAAACAAACAACCGGGTTGCAAGCGGCTGTAACTCTCGACGAAAGTGTCTACGTGAATGAGGCGACGCATCTAGCGATTGTGACGAGCGATATTGCGACAATGACTGTATTTATGAAGGACTGTGCTGCTTGATATCTCTTGATACAACGAAGGGAGAGGATATTATAACTGCATTTGTAACATATCTCAATAATCAGATCATTAACATAATAAAACATTCCATGTTACTACTGATGCCACCCCTGCAATGGTTGGAAAGAACTTCCTGAGGATCATATTGGACATCAAGTATTGAGCTCACATTGAACCACAAACCAGAAGAGTGTGTGCAAAGAATTTGTCACTGTGTTTGAACTCTGTAACGGGAATTGTTATCCAAATATGTAACTTCATAGTTCCTCGTTCTTCATTATCTCACAGGCAATTCAATTCAAGTTTATTTTACAAGAAATTGAGAGCACATGTGGACCTCGCACCGTACAGCACTGTTTGATGGCTTGGTCAAGGTAATGTTTTCAACAGATCTGTATCACGTCTAGAATCAATCAAGGTGTTTCTTATTAAAAAAAAAAACACATTTCCCAGAACTGAATACTGGCGACTGACTGTGCAAGCTGATGTTTCCAGCTTATACATCTGAATGGATTAAACTTGCGTTAGCAAGAGCAAAGGCCAAACAGTACTGTAAGTATTTGAGCACTGGAAAGTATTTGCATCAAAATTTAGACATATTTTGCTGTAATATTATCACTAACACATAGAAGTACTTTCCAAACATAAAGGCTCATTCAAATCACTGTCAACAGAGATGAGCTTCACTAGTAGTACATTCCAGTGCTCAAAGGAGAGTTTGCTATAAACGAGGTCAAGACTTCCTACCTCGTCAAGTCCGACTTTACTCTGCTGCCTAGTGCGGGACTTGCCCAGTTAAAGGGTAGGGTTTGACGTGCAAATTATTGTAGGCAAGTCTCCGCCACATTTCGCAATATCACTTTCAAACAAAAAAAATTGCTACAAGTTCTTACCAAAATTTTTAATAACCTGAAAATTGCAAGTAAATTAATATTTGAATCGTTTATTTCAGAAACAACGTAAGCCTAAATTTTCACGAAGTACTACACTATTCTGGGAAAAGCTTTTTGAATCCCCATAAATACAAGTTTGATTTTATATTCCACACGCAACTCACTGTTGGCGATCAATGCAGTTCATTCATGTTAAATGTTGCTTATAAATTCTGGAATGACATCTGCGTAGGGAACCATAAGTGCTTGCAAGGTATGCTGTTTCAAGGAAGAGTACAGCACTTGGACTGTGGTCATATGGAATTGATTTAAAAACCGACATGTGATCTTGAATTCTGCATATCGTCTCCCCCACCAGGCCGCAGTCGAGGATCAAAGTAAAACCACCGGCTTTGTGTTGTTTTCTATGTACCTGCAATGAATCAATATATTTTCAGACCTGACGGGGATCAGTATTCACTATCTTGGATTTAAGGAATTCTTGCCACAACCTTTTATCATAGATCTGAAGTGTGACGGCCTTAGGGGTAGGAGCGCGTCAGCGTCTTACCAGGTGTTTTTAGATTGTGTTAGATCAGTCACACAGGCTCCGGGTCGCAGGCCTTACTGTGCACGAGGTCATGCGGCATCTTGTCTCGGGGTTGTCGCAGTCCGTGGCAGTCGTGAAGGTTTCGCTAGCCCCGGCTACATTATCTTCCCCTTCGGACATGTTCCTGGCTAACTGGATTGGGTGCCACTGGGTTTTTCTTGACTCCCCGTCCGGTGTTACTGGAGTTTCTTCCCGGTCTTTTCCCGTTATCTCAGCATCGTGCTGACCTGGTTCTGTCAAATTAACCTCGGTTAATTAGCCAGTGGCCTCATCACCACTCACCCAAAACTTGTTCACCAAGCCACCCACATTGATCTTCCAACAACCCTCCAACCTTCGAAACAAACTGGTGGACCCCAAATTGCCACAGTCAGTAATATCACCACTCCCAGGGGGTTTCATCCTTGCTATAGCCCACATTGTAGCTCCCTCCTGTGCTATACGCCAGTCTTCCACCTCCTTCAACAGCAGGCTCGCCAATCAGACTTATCATATCGCGGGCAGCTACAACTGTCCAACAGAAAACCTTATCTACCAGAGCTACAGTACGTTCACTGCAATGCAAAGTACATTGGTCTTACCACCAACACACTCGGAGAATGAATGGCCATAGCTGAGGCACATGTAAATTTGCAGGAGAAGCCGATTACAGAACTTTGACTCCTGTTACGTAACCAGAGTGGTCACGGCCCTACTTCCATCTAATAATGGTGCAGAACTGCGATGCTGGGAACTGGCCCACCAATACATCACCAAATTACACACCTGGCTTAAACATAAGATAATCGCTCCGCCTCGTTTCAAATTTCCCACCTCACCCTACTTCACCTCCTGGCCGCTAGGTTCACTATTTGCCAACCACCGCTCGTCACCGGGTGAAACTGGCCTAGTCAGTGAAACGTTGCGCGACCGTGCATCCGCGTGGAAAATGCGTTCACCTGACTTTTGTTTGTGTGTACATGTACGAGTATAAACCCTGCGAGTATTTGTGCATTCTGTCTCCTTTTTATAATGTAATGAGTAGCCTCGTGGCCTATTTCCACCCTATCTCATACAAAATCAGTTACAGTTAGCTGCATTTAATACTACACAATGACTGGGTCCTACTTATGGCCTAGCTTGAAGGTCATTAAGGTTGAAGTAGAGTGGGTGGCTTACCTTCTGCCACTGCACAACATGCAGAATTTGTTAAATACAGTAGAATCCCTTCTTTACACATACTTTATTTGGTCCTCTGTTGTTTACACAGTATAAATTTCCTTCCTTTTACACTTTCTTGCATGTTGCAACATTTTTTCATGGTGCCTTAAAAGGTGGGGAGGAGAAAAAGAAAAAGTCGAAATGGAGGGGNCCACTGTAGTACAGACATCATAATATTTTGCACTCACCAGTTTTTTTTAAGCTAAAACAATCAATTAATGATTTCAATTTGTAATCAATATTTAAGAACACTTCTATTTGAGTGCTTCTAAAAACATTTTATACAAAAAAGAAAATGGGTGCAGTAGAGCCTCACTGTTGCAACCCCTTTATTAGTATCATCGCTCTTTAAAATCTCATTTTTGATAAACTGCAAAAAATTCTGTAAAAAAAAAAAAGGGGAGGGGGGGGAATTTGAGGGGAATCCGTTGAAAAATAAGTTGCTAGCATTGCGTTTCTCTTGAACATATATAACAAAGGACGTAAGCACAAGTACTCTGAGTCTAGTACTTGTCCACATTTTTGACACGGATGCAGTCGCAACATTTCACGGCTAGGCTGGCTTCAAAAGGCGGCAAGTTGTAGGACAATGCAATACGGAGGAGAATGTTGTTTGAAATGAAGACTGTAGGGTGGGAATTTTTCGTCATGGTATGGGTGGTAGCTGTCGAAATGTAAGTCCTGGAGATTGTTGGTGGGTTTGGTGTCCACAGCATTTTGAACTGTACCATCGTGGAGTCAGTTCAACATCCAGGAATATGGCATGGGTTTTAGAATAACCAGGTGAACTTGAGTGCACTGTGTGTGTTTTAGTTGTCCAGGAAGTGAATTAGGCAGTCTTCGGTGGAAGTATATATCATGAAGATGTCGTCGATGAAACACATCCAACAGCATGGTTGGGTCGATTGGTGACTGGGGAAGTTTTCTTCCAACCTACCCATAAAGAGATTGGCACAGAATGGGGACATACTTATACCCATTGATGTGCCTCTGACCTGAAGTTATGCTGTAGAATGTTTGCTGTGTGGGTATCTTTGCTTGAGGTAATATTCTATGGCCGACAGTCCAGATGAGTGGGGGATGTTAGAAGAGAGATGTAACATGTATGGTGACCATGTATGCATCTTGGTGAATGGTGCCCACGTGTCTCACGCATTCAAGAAAAAAGGCCAGTGTCCTTGACGTAGGACGGATGCTGCTGTACCCAAGGTTAAAGGTGGGCAACCACAAGTGCTGACAAGTGGGGCTGCCAATTACTGATAAAATGGGACATCTTGGTGGTGGCTGTTGTTCCTTGTGTATTTTCAGAACTAGGAATAGAACTGGTGTGGTGGGTTTTTCCGGGATGAGCAGTTTGATTGAAGCCTCAGATAGGTGTTGGAGGGGGCTCTGGGACACAAGGAATTGGTTAATATAGTCACAGAATCTGGTGGTTGCGTCTTCTTCATAGACACTTGTAGGTAGGTATGTCATCGAGTTGGTTCTCTGCTAACAGAATTAAGTCTGTGTTGTTATTACTGTGGTTGTGCCTTTGTCAGCCGGCAATATCATTGCGTCTGGGTTGTTTTGACCATCTCCGATATCTTTTTTTATGAAGAGGTCATGTTGCTATTATTGGAGGCAAAATTACATTCTGCAATGTTGACCAGGATGTAGATGGTGAACTGCTCAAAGGGATGTGAGGCTGTAAGGAAGACGGTCCAAAGTGGATGGGG
>NQII01005514.1:49473-88463 GCA_002778355.1 Clitarchus hookeri
GGTGCAAACTTGGTCAGGGCTGGATCAATGGTAGTGAGGTGATGGTTGGACAGTACAATACATATGATTTGCATTTATGGGTTGGTTGTTCATCCCTTGAGGTTATGCACAGGAATGGCTTAGGCAGAGTTGCTATGGTACGCGAAGGTTGAAGCAAGACAGGGTTTTTGGTCAACTAGGGGTGGTGGTGGTGGTTTCGTGACACTAGTAGGCGATAGGCAAGGGGCTGGTTGTCAATTTCAAGATTTCCATGCACAGTTTACTGAACTTTACTAACCTGGGGCGGCGCACACGTATGGCCTTTTGTGTCGTGGCATGTGAAGTTCTGTTAGCTTGGGCATGAAGAGGCAATTTTGTGAGAATGAGTAACCTGATGTTTGATAGCAGTAAGGTGTGGTGGTGATTCGTAAGTGAGACATACTGTTTGTGGATGAGGTCTGTCATGGTCAGAGAATGCAGGTTTGACAGCATCATCCCTGGCTTTTGGTGGCATGGCAGAAAGTGGTGGTTTTGAAGATGAGGCAGGTCAGCAGGTCAGCAGAAACGTTGCGTGGTTTGAGGCAGCAGATGCACTATTGCAGCATGGTACAAAACTATTTCCGAGCCAAAGCATGTGTATTTTCATGGCATCAGACATGTTGCCGGACTCGTGTTGGTATACTCAGACAGAGATAAAGTTGTAAAGCATCTGAGAAATGTGCGGGAAGGTACAAATACGTAAAAATGAGTTTAAAAAACAGTGAGCTAGTTTATGGAAATGTGGAACGTGTGAGAAACAAGATATGAAAGCAGAAAATGCACAGGGAAGTCAGGATGGAGGCAAAGGATCAAAACAAACATTTGAGTAAAGGTGGCACGTAAGCTGTTACAATACCAATAATATAAAATTTAAAAAAAAAACGGAAAGAAGCACAAGTACTCACAGTCTAGTACTTGTCAACAGGCACACACACAAAAAAGAACGACACATTTTTCATATGAATGCGCGGACGCGACGTTTCGCTGGCTAGGCCAGCTTCATCAGGCGGCTAGTTGTAAAACATTAACTCAAAGCATGCGTGTCTAAAAATAGATACCATTCCCGTTTCAATGTATAGGGGTCGGGGTATGTCAAAATCTGTCCAATTTTCCAAAGTCTCTATTAAAACTATCCCTCACTAACCACCCTATTCCTGGAAACCACGAGGGGTCATAAAAGTGGGGTTCTACTGTACTATTATTGCAAGCAATAAAATATTGGTATTAATGTTTACAAATATTTTTTTTATAATCAATGACTGAAAAATTAGCAAGTTCAATGACCTGCAGACTCAACTCCACGGTCTTACGTACTATCATACAGATAGAAATTGCCCATTGGTTGCTTGCTGCCACAGTGGAGGATGGTGATTGGGCATGCATTTTGTTGTTTCTCATTGGCCCATGGTTCTCCAGGTGGTGTCAAATAACACATAGACCAATAGGAAAAGTGACACAAACAAAGGAGTTTTCGAATTCTAGCTTGTCCCGAAATGAAACAGCAAATTTTCCAGGTCTTTATCGATGACATACATTTCAGCCATGAAAATGTGGCAGGTACAAACAGATATTAAGGTGGTCATTAAATTTTTTGTGGAGTCAAGAGGAAAGCATACACATTACGCCAGTAAAAAGGTAAAGGGAGAGAAATACACAAAAAAATTATAGACAACACTAGTCCATTTTTAAAATACTTTATACTATCTTAGGTATGCACATTTTCTGTATTTTTTTTTAAAATTAAGTTAGACTGTTAACCAGTATATTTCAAGAACTAGGTCACAGTTTCGAAAGAGAAACATTTATAGAGAAAACAAACACACCTTGCTCAGGTGCCACCTCTGGCAGGTAGGTAGCGGTGCGCTTGTTTCCCTTCTCCGACTGGAACTCGATCCGGATGCCGTGCACGCCGACCTCCCAGTCCAAGTAGTTTGCGCCATCTTCGAAATGGCGCAGGATGGAAACTGACACGTGCAGTTTAGAGAACTCATCACGCGTGATTGGACTAAACCTGGAGTCCTTGAAGGCGCTTTCGCAAAACAACAACAATCTTAATATCACACTGTTCTCTGCAACCACAGAGCCACAACCTTGGCATGCACTCACATTATCTGTCATTCTATACGTGCATGCGCACGTCCCATTCAAGTGTTGCTTTACCTGATAAAACTTTTATGCAGTGAATGTAACTTGCACTATTATTACAACATGAAACTAGATTTTAAAAATAAAATAATTAAAAACAAACTCGTTTTTGGGCAAATAAAAGAGAAGTGATTCTAGATAGCAGGACTGTTAAATTGGCAATGCGTAGGTCACATACTGCCTTCCAGACTGTCTCTGAAACTAAATCACGTTTTACGTGCAAATAAGTTAATTACGGTCATATAATGCTATTTATCCATAAATTTTTGTGTTAGAATACACAATTTTAAAAATAATAATCTGATATTACTCTCTACTAGATGTAAAAGATTGTATTTGAACTTCATAGTAACTAGTAAATTTATTCATAGAATTACAAGACATCTGGAAGGAAGGAAGAAAGAAAGAAAAAAAAAAAAAAAAAAAAAGGAGTATATAACCTTGTAAAGCAATATTTTGCATCTGGTCAGATTTTTCATGATGATCAACAAAAACGTTTTGTTTTTGGACCTTATTAAAGATAACATGTGTACTAATTATTTTAGTATTATTAGAATTTGTGGAACAAAACTTTGTATAGCTGCATTGTAAACATGGACTTGTTTAACTGTACAAACACATCTTGCGTACAAAAAATGAAGAGAGAAACTGTATGACAGCAACGAACAATGTTGTTACTTGAGTGGAAAAAACTGACGTGGGTGCGACTCGTCCATTAAACAAGTTCCACTATGTGATACATTTACACAGTATAAATTTCCTAATTATGTCCATAGCCACAGATAAATTGACAGGTGCCAGTGTAATTATGCCATTATGTGTACTCATTTGTTATTTCGACAGCAGCTGTTTATCCAATAAATCCCTAACTGCTACTTCCGCTGCAAGCACTATCTATCGGGCACGTTATATTTGAAAAGTTAAAAACTTTTCCGCTGAAAACACTCTAGCTAGATACGAGGAATGTTCGTCTTCTTGTATCAGATAGGGCCCCCTCAATTACTGGAAAGGAGAGTGGTTTTATCTCCCCAAATGCAATCTTCACATTGCATTATTCACATATGCGTGTGTTGTGTGCTAAGCTTTCAGTGACAAAATCTGTCACGGATGAAATTGTGAAACTGGTGAACTTTAATACAACCAAGGGATGCCTTTTCAGCTATGGCTGCCCCGAGAATTGTCAGCTGAACAAGATTACCCAATTCGCAATGAAATCCAGTGGTTAAGTAAGAGTATTGTGTTAGTAAGGTGAGAGAGAGGTGGTGTGTAAATCTTCGCAATGGGAAGGTGTTGTACAATTACAAACACTGTTACAAGATAATTTCATAGCAAAAGCTATCATCTTTTGTAACTTTATGGGATGGCAAACTGTCATCTTGTACGATGTATTGAGTATCTAAATGTGCAGACTGAGCAACTGTAAAGAAAAGACAAATGTGGTCTCAAACTGGTTGAAAAATCAAAGGCAATTGAAACGAAATTAACATTTCCTTTGGACTTGATACAGTATTTGTTATTCCCTTCACAAAATTACAGCAATTCCTTCCTCCCGAAAGGATTAACTCCATTACGACAGGCTGCTCGACAAACTTCAATGTCAAACTTTTGGACTCAGTGATGAAAACTTAATAAAATTGCTAAGAGATCCACTAAAGTTAGAAGAACAAAGTATTTCTAAAATACTTAACAGCTTCTACCTCAGATAAAATATGGTTCTCTGCTGATGGAAATAATGACTACGAAATGGTCATCAGTACTAAATGAAAACTTTCAAGGAGTAGGCATAGTTCAGTTTATTGATATTGATTCAGAATAATCTCCAAATGTTCTTGTAACTAAGTTCAGTTGCATGAATGTAGATCTAACTTCTCTCAAGTAAACGTAATATAAAATTAAAATTGTGAACCTCTTTAGGAACCAGGTCCTTGACTCAGAACTCCTCTAACATCGTATGAATTTCAGTTTGCCAAAGCAGGTGAAACACTAATTCAAAGGTCTATTTTGTAACTACATAATTTACATACAGTTGATAATAATATGCAATAACATTTGTAATGAAATTATGAAGCCTTAAAATAAACAAGACTCCATTTACACACAATTATTTAAGCTACTACTCAATATTCTGCAAGCTTTATAATTTTCCTGAAGTGGTCCGGGAAAGCTAATTAAAAAGTCCTGCTCAGCTGTATTTCTGAAACTAAGTTTTACCAAAGAAATGTAAGATTAGAATAATTTTAACATATCAAACTAAGCCCATTCATTGATCGTAACTAAGAGCTGGAACAAAATTTATCTTCCTACTTTCTTTAAATAGACATTTCCTGAAATTATGAAAACTATTTTTTTAAATTGGATTTTGAAACTACTGCAGTATAAAAATCCAAGCACCGAGTTGCAAAATTTTTGCTCTTTTTGATTAAATCATCAATTATGTAACACCAATTTTCTTAAAACAAAACAGCAATGAAAACAAACTACATGCTTAAGAGTATTGTGCGGTTTCTTTACTCAAACAGCACAAATTTGCAAAAGTAACTCTGTTTTAAAACAAAAAAAAACTTACTTTTCTTTAACGCCTGATTACTGCATTAAAAGGCACCACTAAAATGTAAAAAATAAATAAAGCAAATAGACTACATTTAATGGCACACCATTTATTTTTCTCATGCTGACTAGCATGAGAACGCAATGGTTTCTTCTAACTTTCATTTAACCAAAACTTATTACCAACACCAACAGTTGTGTGTGTCAAATATGTAGTTCCCATTATTCTTGACCTGTGCTTCCGATGCAATTCAAATCTCAAGAACAAAGAGACGTACACAAGTCAGTTTTAATTTTAGAACTGATTTCCTTAATAAGTTACTATGAAAAACATATATCTGGAACTTGAAATGGTGCTCATGTGAATGAGAAAACTGTATAACAAAATATCACAGTATGAATATAATAAAAGACACGAGAATTCCCACACATAAATTAAAAGCACAGCAAAATCTGTAATTCAAAAGATTAGACATGTATATTTGGAACAAAATTGATATAACGATCTACAGGCCACATTAAACTTGTATATACATGTATTGTATTAAGACAACTACTATATACAATAAAGAAAATAAGACACCCACGTGTTTACCACATGAACAAGTGTGAAAATTTTATGAATCTGTTCTTTATAAGAAAAATTTAGAACATGTCACAGTCATTTATTAAATGCCACACACACAAATGCATGAACATGCAAGCATGCGCGCTCACACACACACACACACACACTCTCTCTCTCTCTCTCTCTGTGCATTGGTTAACTTTTCTCTTAAAGTTTTCTTTTCCAAGTGTTAAAAAAAGCGTCACCAAACACATTAAAAAATTTTGTTAAAAGAATAATTAAATATATTCTAAAATTAGAGATTTCATTTTTCACACCAGAGTTTTTAATGNAAAAAATTTTGTTAAAAGAATAATTAAATATATTCTAAAATTAGAGATTTCATTTTTCACACCAGAGTTTTTAATGTCTAAAAACTCTCCTTGCTGCAGATCATTACTTTACCACTGGAATATTCTGTTTAATGGACATTTCCCTTTTGTAACTAACTGAAGTATGAGAGAGTTTCATGCAAAACACATCTAACTTTCACCCGCTGCTATTACAAAAGAAAGAAATAACCACAATATGTCCTTGCAAAAGCCATCATGCACTTGTAGCATTCTTGAAAAAAGCATTAGTTGTAAAACTATCTATCTTTATGGAATTATATGTACATTTTACCATTTAAAATGTGAGCTAAATATAAAAAAAATGGGAAACTGTAAGATGAACTACAAAGCAAATTTTGTCAAAATGTGAAATGAGCTATGATGTACAAAATTACATAAAGTGAAGCCTTTTAAGTTTGAAGGGACCCGAATATGGCTACTTTGTATTAAGGTTTTTTCTAACCAAACTTACAGAGATAGTTCTAACTTTCATGCCTGTCTTAACGTTCATTGTAACAGCACATGAAAATGAAGTCCATGTTTTTGAGTTGCATAATTAGTAAATCACAGAATATTGCCACAAACATACTGTGGAATCTTATTAATACTGTATTCATAAGAATACCTTATGCCTTCCACATTGTAACAAAAAACAAAAAATTGCAGTCAAATTTGGATTGGCAGAGGTATAAAAAAGTTATCCTACGAGTAATTATATTTTTAAGTCTATTGTTTTGGCCTTAGTTCAATGTTTATAAATTTAATACGGTTCTTATTTATGTTCTTTTTTCAACAGATAACTGTTCAAACTGAATCATTAGTAACAGAATTTGTTACACTGTATTAAGCATAAATATTTTGTAATTGAAAAAAAAAAAAGGCACATTGCAAAAATGTGAATACTTTCGTAAGCTGAGAATTTCCAAAAAAAGTCTGTACATGGAATACATAAACATGTGGGCATAATACAACCATAGATTGAATTTGTGAAATTGATTCTGCTGAAAATCTAACTGGTTTTATAATAATAAGTTAGTAATATTCTTAGTTTTAATTTTTAAAGGCACTTGCAACTGACAAATATTGATATGGTGATAATACATTTCAATTAAGTAAACATGGTTTTGGAATTTTTTTTTGCCATTTCCAAATAAAATATTTGTACCATAATAGGTAAAAAGAGATCAAATAAATACAAAGCATAAATTACAGGTCGTAGAGCTTCCAACACAAAAATGACACATTCACAAGCGGAACATTAGAGAAACCACCACCAGACTTACCTTACTTCCTTAACTGAGCAGTTTCGTGCAGCATTAGCGACACTTCATTACGGCAACATAGAAGTGCTACACCATTCACAACAACAAGCGATGGTGAAGCTACCAGATCACACACCACGACAACTGGGGCATCTACTATTTCATTTCAAAATGTCACTAAAGTTACAGGGCAAACATTAATGAATTTTTAACAAGATGCAAAACTATAATTAGCATGTTAAAAAAAAATATACATATACTTTTATTAAAATTATGAGAACGAAACTGGAACCGCCACAGAGATTGCAATCAAATGTAGTGTCACTGATACTGCACATTCTGTGGCGAGCATGCACCCAGCTAGCTAATGGGAAATGATACAACAAGTTTAGGCTACACATGGTAAAGCGAACACTTTTTAAGGCCGCCATATTTTTCCTTTAAGCATATTTCTACCTTCCTGCCATATTTTAATATTAAAAATTGCAACGTGTCTAAAACACAGTGTGCACATTTCACCCCTCACAAAAGTAAACATCTGTGGTTGCAATAAAATGTATTTATTATTGGTTAATGCCAGTAGGGAGGGCCTTAAAATGTGACCACTTTACTGCAAATAGCCTGCAGTGAGTAGCAGGTGAACACACACACACAAAGTGAGATATAAAGACACACAGCACATACTTTAGTACTTACGATGTATACATATTTGACACACAAACTGGGTGTAAAAGTATTGTAACCATAATAGTTTCATTTTAAAATCGGAAATGTTAATGACATGGATTTTTAATACCAAAGAGTTATCATTTAAAAAAACTGCCACAATCACGACAGAATTATAATGATACCGTCCAAAATTTTAAGAGTCCAAAACAGCTATTACAAAAAAAAAAATCCTGCAAGACAAGTTGTTTTAAAATTTAATAAAATCTGGATTGAAAAATGTTGATGTACATTCATACATTATGAAAAGCACACACCAATTTTAATTCCCTATTTTCTTTCATTCNGATTGAAAAATGTTGATGTACATTCATACATTATGAAAAGCACACACCAATTTTAATTCCCTATTTTCTTTCATTCTAAGAAAAAAAAAAATGTTCACTGTTTTAACTTTACCAAATTTTTAGCAAGCAAACATTTCAAATAATTTTATGAGTATGCTGTGATTTTGGATTAATATAAAAAATAGCAAGAGTCATTTAAGGCTTGATTACAAGATGTGTAGTAACAGCTTTGGGCTCCATGTAAAATGTTTTGAACGAACAAGCCAACCGTGCAACTTTCCTGATCATCATGCTCCGTCGCAGCGCTAGACGTACGCGAAGCTGACGTCGCCACCGGCTGTGGGTCCGCTACGGGGGCTGCATGGACAGCGTTTAAAACCACCTCACCTCCTCCGGTGGACTCAAGAAACTCACTACTGCCCAAAACAGAACTCGTTACCGGTTCCCTCTGCATGCACATGGACCGCTCACCCGCTGCTTTCCTCCACGGACAGGACAAGGGGCAAAAAATCTACAGCTCTGTCAACACTCCCGACACAATCAAATGCCGCAGTTGTATCGACCGGAAGGTCGACGAGCCACATCAAATTTTAACTTTGGCAGACACACTAGTTCACTTTATTAATGAAAATTATGCTGCATTGCCAATTGAAGATGGCAACAGCTGTGGGGAAAATGTTATTCATTCAGATTTGCTGTTGCTCTACTAGAGAACAATGTATTCATATAATTTAATATCTAGTAGTGAATTCTGATGGACTTATCTTACCATGCATACTAAATAATTGTGGACCAACTACATTCTGCTGACTCACTACCCAACAGAATCTCTCTCTAATAAGTTTTGTGTGTGTAACATTAAATTTTAAAGAAAAAATACCAATATTAAGCGGTGTTTTTTAATTATATCCCAATATCACTCAGCTTAAAATTTCACAAAATAAATTTTGCTAAAACACAGTACATAAAAATTCTAAGCCATCATTTTCAAAATGAATGTATNAAATCATTGAGAATTGAAAATTTTTTATGACTTGGTTTTTACTCATTTTATACACTTAGTTTACACAAATAACTACCACATTTATCAATAGCTAAATATAAAGTTCGTAGAGATTGCTAAAATAAATACTGGTCTGAGTCCTATAACTTGTACTGATTATGAACTGTGCTTTATGTCAGTAACATTATTGGTGTAATTAAAACCATACATTTGAGCCAAAACAAGTAAACAATTATTACGAATTTAGCACCACATTTAGAAATATATGAACTAATTTTCTAATGGCACTAAATGTTTATAATAAGTACCCTGGTTAAACATTTAATGTCTCTCATCGGTTCCAGATACAGCAGTTTCACACACAGTTTTCACACAGATATACTACAGTAGGTATCAAAATAAATAAAACTATTTCTTCTAAAAAAAAAAATATTAAGCAGCAATACATACTTCATATTTGAAATAAAATTTTAACCACCTGTAATGAGTAGTAAATANAAAAAAAAATATTAAGCAGCAATACATACTTCATATTTGAAATAAAATTTTAACCACCTGTAATGAGTAGTAAATATCTAGAGGATGTATCAAAATTAGATATAGAAACTTTCGCTGCTGGTTATTCATGAAAAAAGATAGTGAAAAAATCTAATAAAACTTATGGTCTAAAGTGAATCCTAAGGGTAGTACACATCTTTGAAGTTGGACCTCAAGTATCTGGATAATGTGTAGTGGAACAAAATGTGTAAACAACGCAACACCCGCCTGTCGCTGTCGTCAAATTATTTCATGGAAATAATCAAGTTTACTACCCTTACTTGACAGTGTAGCATACTTCAGATTTATACAAATGGATTACTAACCCGCATGTCACAACTAACATCACACATTATCCAGACACTCTACGTTCCTCGTACGGTACTTTTAATCAACTACTGCTTCAGGTTCAACTTCCCTTAGGATTCACTCTAGACCAGTGGTACTCAAGACTTTTTTTTTTAGGGGGCCATATTAAGAAAAACTAAGACCGCCGCGGGCCGCACTTACGACACTTGACATAATAATATTTGTGAACTAAAAGTAGGTTGGTAATTCGGTGACATTTATAATTCAGTGTCGTGTATCGTTTTGCAAGTCGTTTGTTTATTCGTTCGATACGGTGATGGCGGGCGGAGGTATTACATCAAAAATACGTACAGAAGTCGCCTGAGTGATAAAAATAATGAAAAATATTGTCTAGTTTCATTAGTGACTTTAACTTATAATAAATTTGTATTATGTATTGCTTATTTGTTTTTCTANAAAAATATTGTCTAGTTTCATTAGTGACTTTAACTTATAATAAATTTGTATTATGTATTGCTTATTTGTTTTTCTAACAGACACCCTAAAAATAAGAATTTGGTAACTTGTATCTACTGAAGCTGGCGAGCGCGGGCCACAAAGAATGGACCCGCGGGCCACACGCGGCCCGCAGTTTGAGTACCCCTGCTCTAGACCATACGTCATACATATGTTTCAAACCTACTTTTTTCGTGATTAACCTGCGGCCAAAGTTTGTCGGTCTAATTCAGATACGGACGTACAAATACAAGAGGCTTACTTGTCGAAAGAATAAAAACTTTCACAAAATTTTGTATTTTATGAAGCATTTGGTACAAGAGGCATGCATAAATGGTGAAAATGATTGTATATAAAATGGAACAAGTAACGTCCAGTTGTTCCCACTTGTGTTTCTTGAAGTATCTGGAAATGTGAACTTAATTTTTGCAGGAGGCAGATAGAGCAGAACAATGGCATTGGAAAGCACTCATGTGGAAGAGTACTGAAGGATTATCAAAAGCCAATGGAACTTACAGACAGCAAGTGTTCTAAAGGCTGCCCGCCGTAAGATAAGCAGTTTTGAAAGACATCGCTGTCCATAACCACACACACCGACATGCAGGTTACCACTTATCTAGCAGCAAATTAATGAAGATAGTCCTAAGACTTGACGCACTGCACGTGTAATATCTCAATGTGAGGCTGCTAAGTTTAGTTTTTCGTGTTCTATACTCTGTGATGACCCTATATTCCAGTCACGGTTACTTCCAACTTTTCTGAAGCCCTGTTAAAGTTCTACTCGCAAGATATTCCTCTGCCTCTTGCAATCAAAACTTGACAGAGTCTAGAAAATTACAACAAAGAAAATACGCACCGCATGTGTACGCACTCAGTGTAATTATATTCCTCATAAGAACTATTTCTTACTAGGGAATACCAACACACCTATTTTCTTTCCGTTTTTATTCATATTAGGTGTAAATTAATATGGTGTATAGAACAAATATAAGTTCACATTCAATTTAATTAAAAATAAGGTCTTTTTTTGTTAACACAAGTATAAAACACTTCTGATACAAGACAGATTTAGAAGACAACAAAGCATGCTATTTTCGTATTGCCATTATTTTGCTGTCCTTGTTTCTTTTGCGCCTATTTAACTGGATAGTTGTCTCTTGTTCGATATATGTGCTTATATATATCACATTTTATTGCATTTGTATTTCTCATCGATATATTGTGTTCGTTTTTTTTGTGGACATTGTAGGCAATGGATAGCCTCTCTAAATTTGAATTCAATACCACCACAACATTGCCGTTAAAATTCAGAAACAACATGAACTCCTGAAATCTGACATTTATTTTCATGGTTATCAATAGACCCCTATAATTCTCCTGTTTACGCTGCAAAATATCAAGAGATGAAACATTTATTCACTAGTATGTATTAAAGTTTTATTTGTATTAAATACATTAGTTTCAGTTTGTCACATTTTTATTTCAAGTCTGTGCATGATCTGTCTGATGATATTCTGAACTGCTAAATCACTAATGGTTGTTAGACTTTTAGTACAATACTCACTGCAAGACAAAACCTACCATAATATAAGATGTCCAACAGCATGCATGTGCGTGCACATGCACACACACACACACACGCACTCACAGATAAAAAACTATTACAAGTAATGTGTGTATATATAACACAAATACACGTAGACTGTTCATAGTAAAGTGAGCACTTCTGAAACCAACCTTCGAAAAAATTAATGCCAAGTTAATATATACACATATGCATATAATTCAACATTAAGATTGGTTCAGTAACTCTGCACAGCTGGCAGTGAATTAAGGAAAGAAGTACAATGTGTGAACATCTTAGTGAAACAATATGTGAATCCATGGCAAATTAAAGTGATATCTTTGTTTGAATTATGTTGTATAACGACCTATTTAAGTCTCAAAAGCTTCCAAAATGTATCTTGCCATACGCGATGACAAAGCATAATGGCCTCGCTAGACATTCAACTTGCCACCAACAGCTGGCACATGCTGCCTGCAATGTTAAGAATCGCAGATTTTCTGGAAAACCTGACAAATATTGTAGAAAATGGCATGAATCGACAATACTAAACATGCCGTATAATAACTGCATACGAGCTTTATATTTGTAGTACATACAATAAAATTTTAGTATAAAGTACTTTTCACTTCGAAGTACATCTTTCAAATGTCAAAGCATTAAATATGTCTTCAGTATTGAGTGTAAAATTTAAAGTCCTCTTGCGTACTTTGTATTGAGATTCGACTGTACTATGATTCATGATAATCTTGGAGGGCTCCGAAGAGAAGGAAAATCATGTGATAAAAGTCTTTAAAAAAATGGGAAATAAATTACTACAAATAATGTTGAAAAGTGTGAAAATTGTAAAACATATCTCTACAAAATTCCTACAGAAAAGTGAATACAAGCAAAGTCTGCTTCCCAGAGCACGAGCGATGCAGATAAATCTGCACGATCTCCGCACTTGTGCAAAAGGAAGCAGCGCAACATAGATTTTGTGCGAACTCCTTTTTTTTTTTTGGAGATTTTCAATAATTTAAAACCCCAACTAAAAAAAATATTTACGACCTACTTCCACCTCCAATATTTGCAACAAAAACACCAAAAGTACTACCTATTGACATAAAGTGACACAAAAGGTTCAAGGACTTAATGCAGAGAAAATGGCACTTTCGACTTCACTAGTTGCATACTGTTGGTACAGTGTAGATAAAAAACCTTTTGCCAAATTACAAATAAAGGTGACGCACAACTTCTAACCACGTGGCTGGCCAAAAATTTTTTTAAACATTATGCTGCATCGTAATTTTTTTTTTATTTACGCTGTTTACACGTCTTAAAGAACCATTGCAATGGTAAACATTCGCTGTCCACAGCCACGCCATTACTGTTACCGCCATTATTTAACTTACTGTGGACTTGAAAAAACAAGGTTAAAGACAGGCCATAACTCAAAAATCATACATATCAACCCTCAAATTCCAGAACTAGAAATGCCTGACACACTCATCATACTTCTGCACATGATCTAGATACAACACTTCACAGTATCAACACTCCCCAGAATCTGCTTCTAAACTGTCAAACGTATTGAAATGACTGCAGCAATTTGTGTCTTTTGCTTTGCTTTTGTTCGAGTCAGTTTGGCGTTACAGGATGAAAAATGAAAAGGTGTGCCATGCAAACAACACATTTAAACACCGGGTACAATATCAGTTGTCTGCAACTGATTCCACAGAACATATTATAAAGTGCTGGTAATTTACACCTTTCATAATTATCACACATTTGCTCCAGGTCAGCCTAGATTCTCCATACAGTAATTACCAGCACTGTGTGATGCATATTCATGCGATTTCACTTCTCTGAAAAGATTTGTGCATGTCTTTTGCAGTTTTGCTGCTCTATAGTATTTGTGGTACTGTGCTCTTTGTAAGTTTTCTTTAATTTTTACCACACAATTTTTCTGATCTTCATAGGCCTCCCCAATCAAATATTACAATCCACTGATGCGATCATGATTTAGCATGATCAGTGCTGTACATACATAACTATTTGTTTGACGTTTTTCCCAATTTCACAAAAAGTCCGCATTCTCAATAATTACCACCTAGATGTTATTTACAAATGTTTTGAAATAAATTTTCCATCATTTTACTACCGCTGCAACATTATGTATGCTTTCTGTAATGGTAAATAATGAAACAGTAAAAACATTTTAATGAAATAAAAACATTTTATCCACAAGCATGTAATGCCTATGATGGGAGAAATCTTCAATCTACGCTCAAAATTTTCAGCAACATGTGCTTATGACGAATAGACATGGCTGTGAATACTTCAGCAAGTAGCTTAATCAGCAAACAAAATAAACAACCAGTGTGCACAAATCAATAATATACATATTGATTTGCACGTATTTATAATACTCTTAATCACATTTCTGATCGCAATATTTACAGAACAAGAGTAGACCAAGGGTATTCAATTAGCGGCCTGCCAGCCTTGTCAGACATTCCCGCAGGAAAAATTATTATATCAGAAAATTGTTTTCTTAACAAAATCTTTTGAATACCATCACCTAATTTAGCATGAACTGTATAATGAATAGTCCAGCAGTTGACTGTAATTCATGCAGTAAAATGTAAACATTGTGTCTGGAATTTAAAACACACAGCAATGTTCACATTTGCATGCAGTGGAAAGATACAAATTAGCTTAACACAGAAATTAAGCAGCGCTGTCAAAAGTGCTCACTTTACCATGAATGGTATATAAAAGAAAACCTTCATGTTACTACCAATCACAAACTATAAAACATTTTATAACACCAAAACACATACGCGCACAGAATGGAGAGATTACATTAAATGGACGTGCACACCCCATTCATCCCACAACTTCCAGCAATTATATCTGGAAAATACTGTAATTGACCCAACTGGATGTTTTTAATTACACTTGTGAAACTTCGTTATCATTGAATTGAGAGAAGAATATGAATAAGTAACAAGTGTAAGAGAATCAAAACAGTAAATTGAAGTCTCATGAAAATTTACCGAAGAAGGAATACAAAAATATGCCAACATGCTCGTAGTGTTCACCCTGAACAGCGCTGCTGAAGGTTCCACCTGCCTGCAGCTATTTCCCGCGCTCGAGACCTCTACATACAAGAGCTGCGAGGCCTACTCTTGATCACTCACCACTTGTCTCATGGCCTCTACGCGCAATGTGCTTAACTGGCGTGTAGTCTTTCTGCCGGCAACACGCCTCAACGTTACTAAGCTGTGACCCTAAACTTTTATGACACACTAATATAGATTTAAAAATTATGCATGTCCAAACACAACTGTGAACTTTCAGAAGAGAAAATTTAGCAGCCAAAATTGATTCTGCAAACACCCGTTTCAGCTATCTTTACACCTAATAAAAAAAAACAATCCGTGGAGTCGGAATAAGAACCTGGCCCTTGTATTTGGGCACAAAAGGCTTCTTAAATGCTTTTCACATTTAGATACCGTACAAAAAATCCAACGGATTTTGAATCACACGTTCATTTGCAAAACCTCTGCAACGCACATCACATGTCCGTAGGCAGAGCACTTAAAGTAACAAAAATGACGCAGGCAACATACCGCATTGCGTCTGTGTTCTTTTGCGTCTCAACTAAGAAAAATTCTGATGCAAAAAAAGGAAAAATAATTTCCATCATGCACTCCTAACCCGACCAAAACTGTGGTTTAGGTGACTAGCAGGCCAACATAACTAACAGCCTGCATGCTCGTGTGTACTGTAGAGCATTTGCAGCTACGGGCAGTCATTTCAAAAATGCTTACTTTACCGTGGACAGTACAGTAACTTTCTGCTGCTGGCTGGGAAGACGGCCCTGCCAGCCAATAAGGAACTGGATACAAACAATTCTGCTAATGTCGGGAAGACAAACACAACAGCTCTCATTCTAAAACAGACAAGCACACCGCCTGAAAGCTAAAATCAGTCGCCGCTCTTGACAATATTGCTGCAACGACTGCTGTGAACGAAGATACGTCATCTAAGACTGCTCTGATCACTATCCTAGTGCCTGCAACGTATCCACTTAAGATGCTTAACCTTCACTTGAAGTTGAGTTACAGTTGGTTTGTAAACTGTCCGGTACATCTGAAAGTTTGGATGTGCGCTGCCATGTACGTGTGCATAATGCAGGAATACATTCATTTTTGTTCAGCTGAAATCAGTTCAATAGTTTCCATTTTAAGTTAACGTAACCTCGCTCTCCAACACACATGGCATCTATAACGTTACGTTGCGTTGCCATGCAGATTACGTGCACGCTTTACGGCCAAACAGTTTTAACGTGGCCAACCTAATAGGGAAAGTTCAAACAGGTGTGTTCGATCACATTTGTACCTTATGCAAAATAGCTGAAAAACAAAGTCTTTTTGAATTAACATGAATAAAAGTTGTGATTAGCATCACTGTAAAATATTTAAAAATGCTATTTAACATGCAAGTATCACTCAAATTGTATTTCTAGCTTTGCCAGAACCAGTGAAAATAAAAATGCAGTTCCATTAAATGTATGCGACAATATTATCTTACTTCAGTTATTTTTTATTTATTAAATTCTTTCTTTTTAAACAACATAGGCATGAAAATATTTACAGCACAACCTCAGTTTTTATTCATCGTAGGCTGATTACATATGTCCCTTACAACTAAATACAATAATTATTTAGGTCCCATGATTTTTTTCTACGTTTATAATGCATTACATTGCTGCCATTCACACAGCAATTCATTACGGCATGTCCTACCTTACACATAGTTTTATCCATGTGGTCAACAAAATTTCTAGCTGTTATGTTGCAGCCTTGTTTAGAAGATTTATTCAAGCAGAAATATTTTGTCATCCTTTTTGATGATAGATTTTGGAACTTATACTGCAGTTTTGCTTGCTTAGTGGTTGAAGTACCGCATAATGCATCATACGTGGCTGATTATATATATACACACACACGCGCACACGTTTAGTTTCTGCAATTACATGCTAATTTATAATTGCAGTAACTAAACAGTCCTACACATGTACCTAATCTAGGGTCAGTTAGGGTAATTATAAACATTTTTCTTCAAAGTCAACTTAAAAATCTGTTTACTTCAAACGTACTGAAAGTAAAAATATCACAATTTTTGGGGTAAACGTGAACACACCTGGAAAGCCTCTGAAAACTAACAGTTGTGTGAGGAGCCTATTTGTGAACAAACTGCGACTTGAACTGTTCACAAATACGCCTGCCCGAGTTTATAGAACGTGTTTCACCGGTGTTCGCAAATACCTTACGACAGTGTCTCTGATTAAGGAAAGAGATTTCACATAATTATACTCTGAATAAAAGTCTAAAAATAATAAGTGGTGCTTATATTTAAGTGGTGGCATATAATGTTTTGTGATATGCAAATAAAGCTAGATACTTTTAGAAGAGTTTTGATGTGTTACGAAAATTACAAAACCTATAACACTATCGCAACACACAGAGGACAATCTATCCTCAAAAAATAACCAAGTGCTATGACGTAAGACTAAAAGGAATCACTATGTCTTTAAGATAACTTAAAATAGGTCATGTAGCATGGTAGGCTATAACTAAGCCACAATCAGTATACAGTACTGGCATCCGAGTTCCACTATGCATAGGCACCTAAATTAATTAAAAAACTTTAAGCCACACAATAACAGGCATTGGTAATTCAGGAACTGATCTTAAATGAAAGGAATATCATTTAATATTGTTCTTTAACATCAACTTTGTCTTTCAAAGAAATTTCTGGGTTTGGTAAAACTGCCACAATATCAAAAATCGTAACAGTAAAAACCTCATTTTCTTTCAGAAAAATATTACTTCTGACCACTCTTAGTCCGTGCACCATTATGTGCACATTGAACTGTGCACGCGTATTTGTAATGAGTTTTGTTTCGCGCACAACCCAAAATATCAGCAAGAACAAATTTCCCGGGATTGATGTTGACAGTCATTTGTGGTGTTTCATACTCCACTTCCGGAATTTCAGAAACTAGTAAGTTTTCAGGATTTGCCTCTAGATATCCATCTTCATCCTCAGTATCCGTTGCAGAATGGACTGCTCTTTCTTCACCACTGCCGTCAGAAGAAGGCTGGCTGCTGTTCTCCTTACTTTGTTTTCTTCTTTTGGGATTTCCTTTGCTCGTAGCAAATCCTTTAGTCTTCCTTGATTTCGGGGTTTCCTTTTTAGTAAGTTTTTTTTGCCCTTCGGTCTTCTTCATTTTCTAGTCTAAGTAGAACTTCTGATGTCTCTCCATACTTCATCTGTTTCAGTCTCGGGATGGGGCTAGTGTCTTCACCATCTTTGGACTTGTTCTGCNGTCCGTCTTCATCCTCAGTATCCGTTGCAGAATGGACTGCTCTTTCTTCACCACTGCCGTCAGAAGAAGGCTGGCTGCTGTTCTCCTTACTTTGTTTTCTTCTTTTGGGATTTCCTTTGCTCGTAGCAAATCCTTTAGTCTTCCTTGATTTCGGGGTTTCCTTTTTAGTAAGTTTTTTTTGCCCTTCGGTCTTCTTCATTTTCTAGTCTAAGTAGAACTTCTGATGTCTCTCCATACTTCATCTGTTTCAGTCTCGGGATGGGGCTAGTGTCTTCACCATCTTTGGACTTGTTCTGCATTTTATTCTGGTTTGCACTCTGATAGTCAAGGAGTTGTTCTGAAAATATTTGAAGGAAGCTTCTGGTTTCTTTGCCGCATTCTGTTGCTGATGCAGGAGAAATGGTTGTATGTGTTTGGTATAGATTATTAGCTTGCAAGGAAATACACTGGGATGAAACCTGTTAACCTGAGGATTGAATGATGTTTGAACATGTGGTTTGATCTGATAATGGAGTGGTTTGCACAGATCAAAAGCTTCTGAGGTTTGGCACTGTGGCTCTCCTTGACAAGTCACTTTTGCTCGACGTTCCCTGTATTTAGCCAAAGCCAAAGGATCAAATGCATCCTCAGGGAACTTTTTGTCATCTACAGGAAAAATTCCAGTTGTGATAAAGCCAGCTTTTATATTTCCAACTGACATTGATTCCCTCCACACTTCAGAGAGGAGTCCAGCAAATTTGTCTTTTGGCAATAACCTACTTGCTTGAAGACCAATCTGAGCTTTTCCAAAGTTAATCAGCTTCTTATCCCATTTGTCTACGAGGGCCCAAAAACGGTTGTGTCTAGTGGCTGGATTTTATCTGCGAAATGACTGGGAAATCTCACTAGGCTGATATTGTTCTCGAGAGCCTCTTCAACTATTTATACGCTTATGTGACTGCAATGGCCATTGTAGAGTAAAATGGCACTTTGGTTTGGAAGTCCCATTTCTTCCCGTAGCTCGCACACGTGCTTGATGAAGCCTTCCTTAAACCACGAGAAAAACTGTGCTTCTTCCATCCAGCCATTCTTAGATGCAGCATACAAAGTTCCATTAACTGATTTCTCAGAAGTCTATCTGGCCTGGACAGCAGACCCCTTGAACACTATCAAGGTGGCAAGACTGTCCCGCCTGCAGACACGCACGCCAGCACAGCACAGTCATAGATTCCCTTCCTGATCCCCCAGAAACTCTAGACAGTGCTTTACCCTTCACTCCAATGACTTTGATTCTACCAGGATCGCTGTTAAATCCACTCTCATCAGTGTTGAAAACAAATGATGAATTTTCAGGGCTGTTCAGATCTTTTTCTTTAACCACAGTGCTTAATTTCTGATAAAAAAAATCATACACAATGAGGCTTACGAGCAGATTTTCGGCACTTTTGCAGGTGTTCAGCCTTTATAAGAGACAACTGGGGTTTTTCTTCATGAAGCCGTTGTACCAGTCTCGTACAAGGTTCAGTAACTCTTCCTTGTCACAAGGGTAACCCATTTCAGATCTAGCCACCTAGCAGTTAACTAATTCTGCTTCTGTTTGTTATGAGACCACTGGAGGGCGGCCGGTTCCAAGTTTGTCTGTTTTCTTTACCTTTCTCCACTTTGTCTAGTACAAATTACTGATGAAGGCACACAATACTTTTCTGTTGCTTGTCTGTATGTAAGTTTATTATTTTTCACATAATTAACAGCCTTGTTTATATCATTTAAGGTATACTTGAATTGTTTTTTCTTAATGTACTTTTTCCCAGTTGTCTTTCAAACAAAACCAACCAAGTTCTTACACCACTAAACACCTAAAACAAAATTTTTTTTGTTTTATATCTTCAATCAGTTATTTTCATAGCTTGGTCAAACCAACACACAGGACAACAAATCACATTATTTTTAAGTTAGGTATAAATGTAAACAAATACATTTCTCTTGAGCAGCTGGTCAACTGCAGCCATTCAATTTGTACCAACTTCTGGTTTCTAAGATGTCCTTAATTTAGTAAAAACAAAAAAAAAACAATAAATGAAAAAAAACTCAGCATTACATTAAAAATATAATTTTATATAATTTATGGGGTAATTGTAAACACTGTTCACCATTTTTATTTTCAGAAATACCCCCGTGATAATAATAATACAAGCGTAATCGTAAACACTTTCGTTTGAGCTAACTAAAGCATTTTCAGAACAGGTAAAAGCAGAAATATCTAAAGTGATTGTTTATAAATGCCAAACAGCAATGACGGAAACAAAAAAAAGAAAACTTACGTTTCTGTGTAAAATTTTCTTGAGGCTTACATACGTTACCTATCTACAAATATGCATAACTTTTTTTTAAATTTTGTCAAAGTTAAAAAAAAAATAGCATTTACACCTTGAAACTTTGTAGTGATACAGTTCTTAGGGNTGTTACCTATCTACAAATATGCATAACTTTTTTTAAATTTTGTCAAAGTTAAAAAAAAAATAGCATTTACACCTTGAAACTTTGTAGTGATGCAGTTCTTAGGGCTATCTCTACAGTGTGCTATACACAATGCCATTTAAGGATATGTAATATCAAAATGAAGCACGCTCACAATTACCACATGTTCACAATTACCGTAACTGACCCCATACAACATTGTGGTAGGTCCATTGCAAGAAGGTGAGACGGGGCATCATCAATTGCAGTGGGCTGGGCACTGAATAAATTGACAAATTCTTGTTCCCACACTAATATAAATACTCATTTAAGGCAATAAAATAAAAAGGACAAAAAGTGGGCCTATGGCTGAAATAATAATGGCAGACAAACACAAGAGACTAAGCATACAGTCGCACACACTACAGGTGTTTTAACTAACAGAAAATCATGAATGTAAGCCTAAGTAGACACTAAAGATTAAACACACCTAAATATTCAAATATATATTGTTTAATATTTTATTAATTAAGTCGACATGAAATGAAATTGTGCATACCCACATGTGTTTCACACTAATTGGCAATTGTTCTGAACCTTTCTAAAAAAACAGGGGTGAAAAATTCACAAAATGGGTATTTCTGGGTTTTATTGTAACAAACTAATTTCAGCATTATTTTGCCTGCCATAGTCGAGAGGTCAATGAATATGAGATAAAGAAATAGGTACCAAATAGGCATTTCTTTATTCTAGGTTAGGTGACATACTTCCATGACAAATTGGGCACAAATGTATAGGTCTGCATTTGTGGGCAATAAATAGGTTTTTGTAACTATTGGAAGTTTTTTATGCAGTATGTGCTGTATGTAAATTGGTTTGGTTTATTTCTTTCTAAAAGCTTTAATTATGTAGATAAAAAAATTATATAAGGCTGAGGACAATGTAGTTGAGTTTTTTTAAGGCTTTTTCCACTTCATGTTTCTTTCTACTGCGCCTAGCAGGAATGTCTCAACCGTTGTAGGCTCAGTACCAGTATTTGGGACTTCCATTTTATTTATTGATTTGTGAGTCTACGCGGTCACACACAGCAAACTGATGATGGCACCAGTTACCCCCTTCCACCAAACATTTGGCCTCTTGGCTGGCAAGACTGCATTCCATGCAAATTCTGTAGCAACATTACAACTTGCCACAGAGACACGGCATGTTGTTCTACTTTGATCAATGATTTCATTTGCAAAAGCATTTTAAGTCTTTCGTGTCTGAAATTGTTTCAAATGTTAAGATATGGGATTTATTCACAAAGTAGTTTAAAACAACCATCCAATTACAATATTGTAAAGCAAACATGTAATTTTTGGAAAATTAGATATTATTCTACCACAAAAAAAAATGCTAAAACCATGCCATAGTCAGCAAACACTACTGTTTGAGTAGTCAAAAATGGTAGAAAAAAACTGTATTCTATTAAAATGATGCTAGTGCTTTTATGAACAAATTTAGCAGATTCCAAGACTATAGGTATGTGTTACAATAAAGTATAGTAGACAAAGACATACATTTAGATTGTAAAATATTTGAAGAGATTACAAACGCCGCAGGGTCACAGTTGTATGAATGACATTTTCCACCTAATTTATGAATGACTGAATACCAAAAATCCATCCAGAATCCTATAGAAACCATTTCCAGCAAACTTAACCTGGGGGAATGCAAGGTGCAGTTACTAGCTAGGGAAGCAATATGAAGAGAGNCCTATAGAAACCATTTCCAGCAAACTTAACCTGGGGGAATGCAAGGTGCAGTTACTAGCTAGGGAAGCAATATGAAGAGAGGGACAGTTGGAGCTGGCCGTCGAGCTGAGTTTAACAAAAGAAATATTCACAAAATGCAAAAAAAAAATTAGTTAAGTCGAGTGTCCACAAGGAAAGCAGTGCGTTGCGTTTTGCCCGGTATTTGGTAGGAAACCAGTGAAAGAGTTCTGCTCACCTGGTAACCGCATACTCGCGAAGTCCACAGTGGAGGTTCATAGCATTAAAAGTGCCTATACAGCCTCGTAGCCGCCTATCTTTACCAATCTTCCACGTCACGAACAATGGGCTGCAAACACGTCCAAAAGAAATCAATGCATTGTTTACACTACATTACACACATACACACAAATAAATATATTGACTGGGACACTTCGAAATACAAGGCCAATTTTTAACCTTGAACGCTTCTGTGTTTGACCCACTTACCAGTTATCTAGGACACGAAAAACCTTACCGCGCACAAACCGTGACTTTACAAAGGCCGTTTCTAATGGAAAAATAATTACAAACCCCAAAACAAATTTATGACTTTGTCACAGAAAAAACACTTCACGAATCCAGGTTACAATGCACGAATTTTAACCGCGCAAACACAATGAAAATTGATACTAAACATGACTCACTATGGATCGTTGCAGAAGTTCGGAGTTTTAGGCGGGTCCAAGCTATGTAGGTGGCAATATAGCACATCAAAACAGAAAAAACACATTTCTGGATGTGCAACCATTCCATTCCGAACCCCATTTGGAATTCCTGAGGTGCCATTGCAAGTTATACTTGTCGAATTGTTGAGCTTTTGTTTCTTCGTCCCACAACAGCCAGCCGCCATCTTCATGGATACTAAAGTTTTTTTTTCTTTTTTTCAAGGAGTAATAGTGGCCTAGGCTACCACCCACGGCCAGCACTAACAATTCCAAACGTAACACACAAAAATACAACAATATCTTCATAGACGAAATATATTTAATAAAAATAAAAAAAANAACAATTCCAAACGTAACACACAAAAATACAACAATATCTTCATAGACGAAATATATTTAATAAAAATAAAAAAAACAGCCATTTAACTCACGAAAAGGTTATTATATAGACTAGGGGCTTTTCCAAAATCAGGAAAATAACAACTGCAAATGTTATTATGGTCATTTCTATTCACACTTACATCCAATTTCAATGGGACTTCAAATAATTTGAAGTATATGCCATAAAATGAGATGGTGAAGAAGGCTGTTAAGATCAGGGTGTTTATGCGGTAAAACACGTGGAATTTATGTCAAATATAAATCATTCGGGCCGTAGAATCCTGTTTCATGCAAGAACACATCTGGCAATGAAACTTATTTTACAAAACGATAGTCACAAGGTATGTTTTTGCCTGCACACTAGTGTTAATGAATAAACCATGATGCTCAACTAGTGTTACAATATCATTTAATTATGTTGAATATTTCAAGGTTAACCTTGTCTATCTTCATGACAGGATTGTATTGTGAAACATATTCTTAGTAGAAAAAATATTCATATAGTATATATCATACAAAAAGACGTTCACATGTGGTGTTTATAAACAGTTGACATGTATCGCCATGACATATTCAAACACATTCCTTGACCAATGATGCATAGAGACAGGAAACAAATGTGCATCGTTTTTTGTCTACACCACAGTCGTATGCTGGAAATGTGAGAAAAATCAGTGTACCGTATCCATTTCACTAGGCAGAGGTCTGTGATTTCCGAGTGCTGTTACGTTGACGTGAACCAGGCGTTCACTGGTACATTTGTGCCCACTGTGACTGCTGCCGTAGTGTCCTCCACTCCAGATGCACCACACCAGCAGGCATGTGGGCAAGAGTGATAGTGTTTTCGGTGTTATGTAATCAATCAGCGTTCGTCAATATCGTTTATTCAGTGCTACGTAATTAATCAGAGTTCACCAATATAATTACATCAGTGCGACATAATTGATCGGAGTGCGTCAGTATAGTTATTTAGGGTTATATGTATTTATTCAGTGTCATAATTATCAAGTGTATTTGTCCATGTGTGTAAATTGCCCCAGTGTCATTAATTATTCAGTGCTTAATAATTCAATGATTATTATTTATTAGTTCAGTGCTTCTAATCAGTACTTATTTATATCATATTTATCGTGTTTTAAAGACAGTCATCACATACCCAGCCAGCCAGGGACATGTGACATTATTAAGTTGGCAATACAGTGGCTGCTGCGATGCAAATATTTAATGTTAATGTAACCCTGATTTATTGTGTATTTGTGCAAGGGTAATTGTGTTTTATTATGTAAGTTGTATAGGGTAATTGTGTTTGATTATGTTAATTTAAGGTATATCATTTTCTTACATCTCATTAGCATTTTTAAGTCGCATTTATGTTTCATCTTTCCACCGCTTGGCGTCGGCCGCGCTCAGGTAGCGGGAGCCGGCGCAGTTCTCAGCCTAGTACGCTTCATCACTTCAACGCGGGCGGACATGGTAAGTCTCTCATTTCACAAGAACCTCTGTGCCAGCCTCTGAGGCTGCAACCGCACTCAGTAATCGCATCATCATATCATCCACAAAATAACTTGTATTTCATGTTACATCGCACCGAGGGGAGAGCAGCGTCATGCACCTTAATTAATTGTAAGCCATTAGTGTGTTACCTTGTACGACCACGCGGTCACCACGTGTCTGTTTCGGTTAAAGTGTTAAATAAAATAATCATCTTTCATATAACCAATAGTGCGTTCATTAATCCAGGCGTGCGCAGCGGCCATACAGCTCACATTTTCATATTATCTGACGCTGTGTACCTCGAGTCCCCTAGGGTGAGTAACCACGACCCGATCTCATTGCTCAACACTGAGCTGGCGCCCGGCACTTTCACAGCTCGAGGGACACTGCACGTCCAACCGTTTCCCTCCGACAAGGGGCGTACCGAGCGCACGTAAACGTGAATTTCATCGCGATATATTCTGTTTGGCGTGTTAAGTCAAGTTATTGTGCGAAAATACAAGTGTTTCTGTGCCATGATGTCCATGTGAAGTGTTAAAATATAATTGTACTGAAATGTGTCTTTGGAGTTTCAACAAATAGTCTTGCTTTATTGGCAATTAATCACATAGGAGCTATTATTGCAACTTTCTAAGGTGAGTATCGTAATACATTTGGAGTTATGCATGGAAAATGTATATAGTGTAGTGAATTGTAGTGTCTAGTATTGCGTATGAGTGTGGTAATTGAAGAGCTAACATACTTTTGCCACCAATCATGTAAAAGACAGTTGACCTAACAGAATTAAACCTTACTTCACGATAGATGAATCACGAGNTATTCTGACATGGTCGAGGTTACCCAGGGCTGGTTGAGTGTTAGGCTGCCCAGCACCATAACCCAGTGGAGAGTTAATGATGAGAGTCGTTCGGTCGACAGCCCAGGGGGCCCCGTATATCTCCGTCAGTTTGTTGATTATGTTGTTACGTACTTACTGTTGTACTCTTTATACCTTATGACGAGAATGTAGGCTGTCTCGTATGCCTGAAATATACTCTGAAATTGTGGGTGATGATACAAAGAGTGTACTAGCGTACAATTAATCGACACACATTTAACTTTGTAAAGCGGTTTATTCACTGCGCTAGATTACAGGTGAACAATGCATGAAAATGGACCCAGCACTTAACGTGAACCACGCATTCACGAGCTCCTTTGTGCCCACTCTAACTGCCGCAGTCGAGTCAACCGCACCAGCTGCAGCAGAGAAAGTACTACAAAGTATAGTGCATTAGTGTACGTTATGTCAACAAAAGACACAGCTACAACCACAGAGGTTTTCATAGTATACTTGCCAACGCTGTAGCTAGTGTAATGTGGAGGCATCACCGAAAGTGCCTTTATGCAATAATGTAACAATTTAATAAGTGTATTTATGTATGACATTGTGTTGTATTGTGCTTAATTTAATTCATATCATTTTTCATCACATATTCCATCTTTCAGTGTTTTTGTGTTTCACCTTGTCGCCACTTGGCTTCGGCTTTCGCCACTGGTGGTGGAAGCCGATCCGAACTTCGCCCCAGTTCTTCTCAGCATCTGAACGAGACCAGAAGTGTAAGTCTCTCGCACCTCCGCGAGTACCGGGAAGGCCCTTGGTACCGGCATTTTAGGCTGAAATCATCTTCACTACAATAGTATTCAAGTAATTAACCAGAACATTTCTTTTATTTGTTTCAAGTACTGAGGGGAGAGCAACTGTACTCTCACCGGAGAGTTTTTCAACGCAAACACGTTTATCAACTTAAAGCCACGTGTTTTTCGCCATGCAAAGACTGGGGCCATTTTTCATATCATGCATGTATTTATTCGCCTGTGAACAGACGATGAATAAACCGCTCAAGCAGTAAAATAGTGTATTATTATTATAGGGCAACCTTGTAAGCATAATCAGTGTTTAGTAAAATAGTTCAGGCATACGAGACGGTCGACAGTCTCGCCATCCTATGTAAAGTGTGCAACTGTAAGTGTGCGACAATCAGGCAATAACTGATGGCAGGTTCACCAGGGTCCCTGGGCCGTCGACTGAATGATTCTCACTTTATTAGCTCACCACTGAGTTATGGCGCCGGGCAAAATTATATCACCAAACCAGCCCTGGTAACTGACGCCACGTCACACTTATGGCCTGCCGGTGACCTTNCTATGTAAAGTGTGCAACTGTAAGTGTGCGACAATCAGGCAATAACTGATGGCAGGTTCACCAGGGTCCCTGGGCTGTCGACTGAATGATTCTCACTTTATTAGCTCACCACTGAGTTATGACGCCGGGCAAAATTATATCACCAAACCAGCCCTGGTAACTGACGCCACGTCACACTTATGGCCTGCCGGTGACCTTNCGCCGGGCAAAATTATATCACCAAACCAGCCCTGGTAACTGACGCCACGTCACACTTATGGCCTGCCGGTGACCTTAGTGTGAAATAAACATGGTATTATGTTGATATGCGATAGTGTTAAGCTGTCAGATGAGAGGGCGGGTGACTCTCCCCTCGGTATATAGAAGAAATAAAAGAAATGTTTTGGTTGATTAAGTTAAATTGCAGTGAAGTGATTACAGCCTAAATGATGGTACCGAGGTGTCTCGCAGAGCGGTTGACCAACGCCGCCAGTCTGGTCCGAGTGCTGAGACGAACTGACCGAGTGACCTCGGTTTCCATCACGAGTAACAAGAACCGAAGACAAACAGCGAATGATGAAACATAACATGAACAACTTGTGATATGATTTCAATGGTGAAAAATTGTATAAATTAGATGAACACATTGGTTACACCCCCATTTATTAACAAATGTATTTTAAGATTGAAGTTGTGAAGTTGATGGGGTNTTAGATGAACACATTGGTTACACCCCCATTTATTAACAAATGTATTTTAAGATTGAAGTTGTGAAGTTGATGGGGTGTATCACCACACTAAATGATATGTTAGAAGGCAGGAGGTTGACGTGAACTATACATCCACGAGCTCCTTGTGCCCACTCTGACTATCGCAGTCACAACATCTACACCAGCTACACAGGGCCGCACAAACTACATCAGGTCAAGAGTGCGAAGTGCAGGTTGACAAGAACGGAACTTGCACCGTCTTGCCGACAAGGANTTAGATGAACACATTGGTTACACCCCCATTTATTAACAAATGTATTTTAAGATTGAAGTTGTGAAGTTGATGGGGCGTATCACCACACTAAATGATATGTTAGAAGGCAGGAGGTTGACGTGAACTATACATCCACGAGCTCCTTGTGCCCACTCTGACTATCGCAGTCACAACATCTACACCAGCTACACCGGGCTGCACAAACTACATCAGGTCAAGAGTGCGAAGTGCAGGTTGACAAGAACGGAACTTGCACCGTCTTGCCGACAAGGATTATACAACTGTGTTGTGTGCAATTAATTTAACTTTGTAATATGGCATAAAATCAATTTAAGCAACCCAACATCCAAGTATGTGGTCAGTGTGAGAAACTTAGGATGCTCGAAACCTTTGATTAATATAATCTACATGCAGGAATATGAAGGTGTCCACCAACTCTGAAGCATACTTTCTACCCCCGCTCACTTTCACAGTGGTCAGGTACTGCTTTGCACAATCGACTTGTGCAGGCATCGGTACGGACTCTTTACATTATACAATGTGACAATGGGTTGTACACACAACCTGTCTCTACAGTACAGAGTGGACTACCATACGATAGCACCAATTTTGGAGCCTACAATGTACGGAACAGTAGCCAACAAACCAGCCTGAGCCACCAACACACAACATTCTACCAACAGTCGGCCATTACATACAACCAACAACCTAACAGGTGTCATAGTGTAGTGCTGAGTGATGTGTATGGTCTGTTTCATATAAGTATTTTGACAGTCAGTGAGTGGCAACTTGATGTGTTCGAAACAAACAACATGCCATTTACAAAACATGTATCAGCTGATGCATGCACGAACGAAAATTAGTTGGCTATTCAGAGTGCGTTGCCGACGCACATCAGACAAGCAGAAAATACGTGGATAAGAAAGAGTAGAAATGTATAGGTGTTCAAAATGAAAGGCTCATTAAAACAATCTGTATCCAAACTAAACGCAACTTCAAAACATTTTTTCACGTCTTATCACCCCTTTGCAACCATGCTTTCCATACATGCTTTATATTAATTCCAAAAGCATACAAAAATATTGCATAAAATTGTTGAATTATTTTGTCTAATAATTTGACGAAATATATTTCAAATTCGTGTCTTTCCAAGCAAGTAATAGAAGAACACTCAATTTTAATTAGACACGATCTATTGATTAAAGCAAGAGGCTCACACCTTGCTCTGACATGTGGTGCACGGCATCTATCGGATCTTTTCCGAACCATTACCAAATAGAATAAAATAGCATTCGCATGCAAATTAACATACAGATACCAATAGTTTTATTTTTCGCGAGCTCTACATAATTTTTAAAGTAACATATATTTTGTGTACGACGATTTTGAGTACTAGTATTTTTTTTCGGCCGGTAATCGTTCGTCTACGTAAATTATACGCCATAATGTTCTCCCGAAAACTCATTTCCTTGTTTCCGAAGAAAGTGGGACATGCGTGAGCAGTTTTTAAACAATTCTAACATTATCCACGTCACATATTTCCAACTCGAATATATTAGCTATAACATCCAAAGTGTGATAATAGCTACAACTACCATCTCGCAAATGTTAAACCCAAATTCACTGTCTCGGACAAATTAAAAAATAGTTAGCAAATGTTAAATTTTTTGCTGGGTTTTATATTTTAACGTTTATAACCTACTAATTTTTTTTTAGACAGATGTCAGTCTAAAATATTTTAAAATTTGTTTAGCATTACAGTACAATGGCAAGTGAATTAACTGATAGCATGTTGATAAAAAAAAATACAGCCTCCACTTGATGCACCAGCTGATTGCGAAAGTACACATAAACGAAAAGTAAACATTGACGCTACTTTCGTCAAACGGTCAGAATCTCGCCAACTTACACTAAACAGGCCTTAGAATGTAGACTGTGTACCCCGAATTTTCACCCCACATGCATGAGCATGGAGGAGTGGCAGGTTGTCCGCTTTGGGATATTGCATGTGCAAAATATAAACAAACACACGTAGTCATGCACATTTCTGCACATAGCCCCTTGTAAACACAAACTAGGCTTGATCTCTTCCCATTACATGTCACGAGACTTCCAAGTCATCCGACACAAGGAAATGTAACCTTCCAATCGGTTCCTCCATGATGGGAATCGATAAGATCAAATTTCACACAGTTAACGACACCATGGCCATCAGCCACAGAACATAGAACGACCAGAACCATACAGAGCTCAACGACACCTGCGAAGTCCCAAGAGCTCCCAAATTTTTCCGGCCAAATCACTAAAGATTCATGCACTTTTCTTAGTGAATGCACCACACACCTACAATGGTACAGTGTTAGTGAAAAGGAGCAGGCAATCAGCTGTTTGACGAGGCGAAAGCCTGGTGTAAATCCGATACAGAGTATAATATGTCAAGGGAACAGTTTGTTTGGAAATGCACCGTTAGGTATGTCAATACATATGCCACCTTAAAGCAGCAAATAGCCTTGCTCATGGAGGAACAGACCAACCCAGAAGACCTCGATATTTTTGTGAGCTGCAAACTCAGTTTTTAGCTGACCGGTATTATCAACATCTCCAGATGAGGACGTACTCGAAGCGATAGTAGATACTGTTCGACCCTAGAATAAACTGGCACTATGCCCGATGGTGTTTACCAGCACCCAGAAATTCTTGAGGACCGCTGTGAGTATAGTGGGAAATGTGGAGAAACTCAGGATGGCCAACATTATAGAGCACAGTAAATATGGGTGGTCTGACACATAGCATAAACCTGCTGACACCTGTGTTTCGAACGAGAAAGGGGTAAAGCAGGCCGAACTCATGCAGATGCAAGCCAAACCCTCATCCCATAAGCCATCTGATGTCTTATATGCAACATATCATTACGTGAGCCAGGTTAGTACCCATTGTGATCATTCGATTAGTCTGCCTGTGTGTATAAATGAGTTTAACACTGTCGTTTTAATTTATATGACCTCATCACACAATTTTGTGCATGCCGAATTAGTGGACCAACAGCTGATTACCTAATGTTATCAAACCACGAAGTTAGGTACTCTAAGCAGAGTCAGTGACATTTTAAGAAAAGTGAAACTAAAAATTCAGATTCGTGACTGTTGCATCAGCATCACTGTTTCATCCCAAACGAAATACGCTAAGAAATTATTCAAGGTGTACACTGGCTCCGGTACTTATCCATTTTGGTTTAACAGAGAGGCTAGCTCTATAAAACCTGGGTCATCGCAGTGAAAAAGGTGAACATTCAGTACAACTCGACACGTTTGAACATGTGGTACCCGTAGCATACAGAGATGCCATCCAGCGAGTACTTGGCGAATGCCGAGATGTATTCGCCGCCATGGACACCCTTAAAAGGCGAGTGTGGCCAAACATTCCATCCCTTTCACTAAAAAAGAACCAATCTGGACAGTACCCCATGATTATGATCCATACCACATAAAAAGGATATTAAATCAACAGATCGAAGAAATGATTAGAGACGGGATAATAGAACCGTTAGAAAGTAACTTCAACTCGGCCCTCACTCTATCCTCCAAGAAAGATGGGAGATGGAGGTTCTGTGAAAACTTCTGCCCAATCAACCAAGTAACTAAAATAGCACCACCAGCCTTAATCAGCACAAATTCTGCTTTTGAACATGCTAGGGGACACGACGGTCTTGTCCTCCCTGGACCTGAGAAGTGGTTACTGGCAAGTGCCGCTTTGTCCCAAGGACTACCATAAGACCACCTTTACCACCCCTGATGGGCGCCACTTTCAATTTTATGCAATACTCTTTGGGCTGAAATACACCCCATTCACCTTTCAAAGCACGATGGTCCGTGTCCTAGACAGCCTGGAGACTGTAAGATAGCCTATGTTAATTATGTTATTTGGTTGAAAAATTGGGAGGGGCATGTACAACACCTATCCCTTGTGCAGGAGCAGATAGCTATGAATGGCCTGACTTGTTCGAATGGGAAATGTCACATTNGGGCATGTACAACACCTATCCCTTGTGCAGGAGCAGATAGCTATGAATGGCCTGACTTGTTCGAATGGGAAATGTCACATTGGCAAAACACTTCTACAATAACGAGGTCATATGGTNCTATGAATGGCCTGACTTGTTCGAATGGGAAATGTCACATTGGCAAAACACTTCTACAATAACGAGGTCATATGGTCGACGCAAAAGGGAATCGATCCCAATCAGGATCAGCTATGATTAACACAGGATTACCCCATGTCCAGTATACGTAAATGTTTGAGACATTTTTTGGACTAGTAAACTGGTTAAGACATTATTTTCAGGATATTGATACAACAACAGCACCATTAAATGCCCTGTTACCACCACAGCGATGTTTTCAGTGGGATGACAGTGCCCAAAATGCATTCGACGAAATAAAGTACTGCTTCCAGCAATGCGACAAACTGTCTCGATTGGAAACACAGAGCCACTTGTACCTACAAACTGATGGTAGTCAGGAGGGGCTTGGTACTATCTTCTTTCAGTATGACGATGACGGGGAGCACAGATATATCGAATACAGCAGCAGAAAGCTCGTCCCATGCGACTATAATTATGATGTAAATGAGAGGGAATGTCTGGCGATAGTATGGACATTGAAACATTACAGTCAACTGNATGCGACTATAATTATGATGTAAATGAGAGGGAATGTCTGGCGATAGTATGGACATTGAAACATTACAGTCAACTCCTTGAATACCAACGGTTTACATTAAGGACATACAGCTGTCTGATGTAGCTGCATAACATGTGTACTATCCACAGCAAGCTCATGCAGTGGTTCATATTTATTGCAGGCCTACAATTTTGTCGATGCCCTTTCCCGTGTGCTGTGTGCCACTGAAATAGCGCGAGACGAAAACAAGTGCGGGAATTAGTACACACGGGTGAAGTTTGTAACAACCATAAAACCCACCATGCTGACGGCGTGATACAACACCATCCACAAGTACCAGAAAAAACATGTCCAAATGATTGCATTGGATCTTATGGGACCATACCCCCACACGCCGAATGGGAAAAGATTGCTACTGCTCATGACCAACTTGTGCACTAGGTGGNGAAAAGATTGCTACTGCTCATGACCAACTTGTGCACTAGGTGGTTTGAAGCCTACCCCTCCCGAGGTCGCGCATCAAGAACATAACTGGATCATTGCAGAACGACCTCTTCATTCGCTGGGGTCACCCGAGAGTCATTCTTGCTGACAATGGACCACAGTTCATGGGGAAAGATGGCGGAAAATATGCACCAAATGGAGGGTACTTCACCAAACAACAGTTTTGTACCACCCCCATGCGAATCCAATGGAACGATGGAACCGGGAGTTCAAGGCACAGTATCCGCTTCGAATGGGGGATGACTATACTTGTCCTGGACATCCTATTCTGCCTCAGAAACTAGCAAAACAAGGACACTGGCTACTCGCTCTCCGAGCTATTATGTGGGCATGGCCTTGCTAGACTGGGGAATATATGTGCCCACGACCAGTTTCGAACTCAGAAACATCAGACACCGAAGTTCGGAACGATAATCGTCAACAGAGGTTAAAGCGAGCTCTAGGTACACAGTAACAGTAACACAGTAAAAAAACATATGTGTCTACATAGAATTAAACGTCCTCTAAGAGAACTGCTGATCGGGCAGTTGGTTTTCGTATGAGAAACCAACAGTCTGTCACCTGTGCCAACTTCAGTGCGGTGTTTGCCTCATATTGCAGCTGAACACACACAGTAGTGCAAATGACAGGATAAACCGACTATGTCGTACAGGTGAGCGCCTGCCGACGAGCGAAATTCCACAGTAAAGACCTGTGAGCAGCACCAGAGACACCGATGCTCCAATACATCGTGACACCTCCAGATAAGCCAAAGGAAGCAGTTACAGCAGATTCAAGGTACCCTACACCTGAATCTGATGTGTCTTATCTATGCAACTACATCAACACACCACATACACCTTATGTCCCGAGGCCCCCCATTACGTCAGTCACCTGACATCAAAATGTCAGGTGTCATGGAGGCACATGATTCCTCCGAACCCATAATGGACGATGGTCAACACCCATATGCCACTACGCCCAGCATCGCGATGCCAACGGCCTGCCACACTGAAACCACCAGATATCACTTCCCCAACTGTTGCCTCACGGGACTCGTAAGTGGCCACATCTATCTCCAGGTTGAGCATCTCCTCTATGGGGCAGCCACCCTGCCATTAACGATGCCACAGCTGACCATGCCACTATCACAACAGCAGTAGCAGTGGCAGCGTCTCGCCAACTTGCCACTACCCCAGATGTCCAATGCTGCATTGCTAGTAAAGTACCACCTACCAGGCGTAAGTATTATCAACACCAGTCAGCATGCTACCATTTAACAGAGCGATCTGGGTCTCTTCAACTCCTCACACCGAGATGGCTGCACCCGCGGTCGAGACGCCGTCCAGCCAACCACTGTACCACGCAGTCACGAGCTGCCACACCTCATCGTGACAGTGACTTCCCCATGGGGAAGGCGTTTGATGTGGACCACTCCTGAAGGTTTTGGCATGGCCACTGTCACAATGTCACCAGGCTGTCCTGCCCTGCAGCAACAACACCAGTGCTCCCTCGTGAAATGTATGGAATGTTCACCCATGTGTTCCAATGCCCATCTATAGTGTTCGTTTATGTGTGAACGGGTCATAACCTGTTCAATGAGCTAACCAGTGCAGTGTCTGTAATATTCGTAAATGTTTTAATCAAAGTAATCAAAGAGGAGAGTGTATTAGAAAATCAAGTATAGTTTGTGGCCTACGTGAAAATTATAGTTTAATCCACCCTTCTGGCAATACAAAGTTGTAGTGGAATTCTCATTAAACCACATGCAGTTTAATTACTCACTGAATTTAATGGTTGTGCTATTCACAGGTTTTATGTAATTATAGAATGGTTTCTGTGTAAACAGCAAGCATAATGATTATGTTGGAATTATATAAAGTATTTAATTTCAACTCGACTGTTCCGGTCGCTGAGCGACCCAGAACTTAACATACACAAAATTCTCATGTAAAATATAATTTTTGTTACATGCCTCCTCTGTATAATTAACATACACAATTATTCGCCTAAGGGCTTGTCAAAGTGTTTCATGTCCACTAGAGAAATTTCATTGTAATATCATAAGTTTTAAATTACTTACATTTTCAAGTTTTTATATATAAATAAATAATAAATAACTCAGAAAATGCTGTCAGTGATATAGTTATGAAACAAGAACATTTCATTGCTTAATGTATATATCTTTTAATGCTATGTAAATTAGGTACAAGAAAATAATTTACCTCGCGGATTGGCGAGCTCTTGGCCAGCTTGCTGCTCGCCCGCTCCGGCTCTGGTAGTCTGATTCAACCTGTCGTAGGTGCTGCACATGCGTCGTGTCGCGAGGGACCTTCCTGCTTTGTCGTTATCGCTTCACTACAAAAGACTTTACATTAGTTACTGGAACTGTTAAGAGCCGCCCAAATCTGTTCACTCACTCACTCATTGTGAATTGTGTTTATTCCTACCCCTCGTTTTCGCAGCATCCCTCCGTCAGCTCATTTTCGACCAAGTCACAGAAGACCAACATAATCAGCAAAGTTACTTATTTACATTCATTATATTTAATGCATATGAAACAACTTTGGCAATCATATGACCCAATTCACTAAAAATACTGCACAGCTTTTACTTTTAATTTCTTCATAATTTTAAATCAAAGATGACATAGCACAAAATTTCTTGTTTCTTACTAACTGACTGGGAACCCCATCAAAAGCTACAGTAATTTACGACTAGAATTTTTAGTATAATATATGCGAGGACCTCTGTTCAGGGCGCAGGGTGAGTGCAGCCATCCCACTATCAATTATACGAAGAAGAATTTATACAGGAACAGGTATAGGATGAGCATTATATCCGTGGGTGGATGAGTCACCTGAGCTGACTGCTGTTACATTGTCTGGCGGGCGGGATAGTTTACAGTTGTTCACCATCCCCCATCGCCCTTCTGGAGAAGTCGCCAGCAGGGTGCTATAACCTTCTGGTAATGTCCGCCCTTGGCGCAACTCGACATGTGGAGAAGACTCTGGACCTGCATGCCCGACACTTTAAATACCCCCGCATCCGAAGGATTAGCAGCTTTTGTTAGCCACCTGGTGAAGTGCGACGAGCGGTGAAGGAAGAAGAGGACCGTTGCCAAAGGCGATTGTGGCAGACGAGTGCGTGTGCAGCGACGATAGACGAGAGTGCGCAAGTACTGCAGAGGGCGAATTACCTGGCCAGAACTATCAAACATATAATTTTTATATTAATTCAATAGGTCTTAGAAAGTTATTCATAAAGACTGGTTTTTTAATGATCGATTGTGTTAATTTCTGTGGGGTCATGGACGAATATGTAAATATTAGTTGTAAATAGCAAGTGATAATCCCTTTCTGTCAAGATATTAAGTATAGAGTATATTTTTGGATTGTCTGTAAATATGTTAGGAAATTATTATTATCCATTTTATTTAATTAAGGCCTCCATCCCTTAAAGAACCTAGCTAAATGCATAAACTTTGAAAATTTATAACACATTAGTAAAAAATGGGATGGAGGGATTCATTCATTTATCAGTCGAATCGTAAAATAGGTCATACAGTAGGCTATTGATTGATTATTAAATAAACTTAAGAAATAATTCTAGTGTTAGGCTGCCTAATTAAGGTTGTTTCGCAGTGAATGATAACTGGGATAATGTCGGCAATTAAGCATTCGGTGTTTTAATAGAATAACTGTGTAGCCGAATTACTAGTGTTAATGAGAATGTAAATAATAGAATAAATAGTGTTGTAGATAGTTTTAATGAAAATGTAAACAGTCAAATTAGTAGTGTTAGTGAACCTGAATGGCCAAATTAATTTTTTAGTGAACTGGTAGACAAGAAAATAGACACTGTTATAGATAGCGAAAATTAAAATGTAAATATGAAAATACAAGATGTTAGTGCTGTGGTTGAAAATTTAGTTAAGAAGTTCGACGATGTAAACGATATTGTAGACAGGAAACTTGAATGTGTACGTGAAAGAATGAACAGTGTTGAGAGTAAGATGGAACAGGAGGCGAGTGCCCTCAAAAAGGACAGCAGCAGGGAAGATTCTCTTTGTCAGCAGCTGAGTAGGAGCTGAGATTGACCACCACCGAGCCGATAAATGTGAGCAGCGAGCAGAGTGAAGGTAGAGGTGAATGCAAATACTACAATCGCAGTAGAGGCCTACCAGTTTTGCAGTGTGGGTACGCCTCATTTGACAGAGTTCTCTCTATTTGAATTGAAGATAATCCGTGCGTACAAAGGATTACGACTGACTGTGATGAATATGTAGCCAAACACCAGTGCCTTCATTACGATCCTGCTACAAGGTTTAAAGCCAACTGTCACACAGCCCATCGATATGAGAAGAGTGAACGTTCGAATAACCCATATAGTGTAATATTAGGCCGCAGTAACTAATCTAAGCAATTCGCTCGAAGTTGACACCAGTGCAAGGTAAGGAATGGCAGAGAAGTCGTGGATGCACTGTTGTTCGTATACAGTTCTGGCAGAAAATACTCACCAGAGGTGTCTTGTTGGTTGCTCACCGACTGCTCTGCTGTGATGGGTCGTCGCCGAATCACCCATGTGGCTGAGTTGTTCTCCTGGTCCTCTGCGTCTTTATTGACGATGAATTAATTATGGTGCATTTGACTGCTAACAGTGGGCAGTCGCTGTCGGTCCAATATCGCAGCGGGTGCCCGTTGTGAGGTGGACAGTTATCACGATGTGAAATAAATTAAATGCGGAGTTGTAAGGCCACTCTACACTCCAACCACACAGAGATGAAAATACGCTTTACACTGAAAGCACACAAAAACCCTGAAAAATGCTGGTTGGTGGGCCCAGCTTCCTACATGCCATTAAGTGGCTAGGCATATAACCAAAAATGCTTAACTGGGGCTTCAAATAATTTATTTATGTTTGACACAGCACATACCATGATGAAGCTGCTCACATCGTCGTAAAGCCGACCTGAGGCACTAACCCCATCGGGGCCTAACACGGGAAGACTGAGCTCATGCTCTCTGAATTGCATTGCGTAGTTAAGATCCTGGGGCTGCGAGACTGCAGGAGGTGGAGAGGCACTCCTCCCGGGCGGTGAAGTTAGGTTATGTTAATGTTCCAGTTGATAAAAGTAAAAGACTGCTGTTCTTGATGACGGACAAAGAGAAGTTGGTGAAATGCCCGGGAGTCGCTGACCACGGTCTACACCGATGAATACCTGCTCCTGACTAAATGGTTGTCGGCATCTTTCTGGCCACTTGCCGTGAAGATGCCGGAAGTCACAAAATTCATGAAGGTAAAAAAAAAAACTGAAAATTGGGTTGAGCCCTTAATTGATAGAATGTGTGATTGGGAAAATTCTCTGAACTAAAATGTGTTTTGAAATTGGACCTTACAAAAAGTTACATGTTCTAAAATCTGTACACACTGTAATGACGCAATATACTTAAATTTTCGGGACTTGGGTGTAGAATTCTTTCGTATGTATGAAGCTCGGGAAAGTTTCAGTATATTTTTATCGGGTTTTCAGTTTAAAGCCGTGCTGGCTCGTTTCCCGTGTTTGCTGTTAACGTTTATCAGGAGTCCGGTAGTGTTTCGTTTCAAACTTTGGTTTTTTGGGAAGCGTCATCATTAATTAGATTAGTTCCTTCGGTGCCGTTTTGTTATACGAGAAGTTTATTATCCGGAGGTGAGTGC
>NQII01005514.1:91084-157543 GCA_002778355.1 Clitarchus hookeri
GTGGAGTTAGTCTTGGGTGGAGTTAGTCTTGGGTGGAGTTAGTCTTGGGTGGAGTCACATCTTGGGTGCCATCATTCTTGGGTGGCGCCATTCTTGGGATGGGCCAGTCTTCGGTTGTTTCAATCTTGGGTGGTTTAAATCTTGGGTGGTTTTAGTCTTGTTTGGTTTCACTCTTGAGTGGTTTCAGTCTTGGATGGAGTCAGTTTTGCAAGCAGTTAGTCTTTGGCTAGTATGGTTGGACCGTATGGTCCTTTGTTATGGCCAGCAAGTAATGGTCAGTCGTATGGTCTGAGTCAGTCATGAGAGTGGGTGAAGGGGTGTTGGGAGCCGACGAAATTGTCAATGAAGTCGATTTAGCAGGCGAATCCTAAATCCCAGTCCATGATGTCTGTCCCCAGTGTCCCGTTTTACCACTACTCTTACCAAATTTAATGCTAAAACATCACCAAATATAGAGTGCATTTNCTGTCCCCAGTGTCCCGTTTTACCACTACTCTTACCAAATTTAATGCTAAAACATCACCAAATATAGAGTGCATTTGTAGAGGTCGAGATGTCATGTCATTAAACAGGCAATCGGGAGAGAGCAATGTGACATCATCAAATCACTTGTGCAGTCTATTGGTTGTGGTGGTGATTGCGATTTAGTGGATAAATGGAGGGAGGAAGAGGGGGTTCGCATGTAACGTAAAGCCAATGATTTGTTGGAAGGACATAGTTGGGTGGGAGTCCAACTAGATAGCCAATTGTATATAGGAAGNCCATCTTTATGATAATTGAACAGTGGACCTCCGCATGTAATGCTGTAAAAAAGTTTACTAATTTTTTTTCCTAATTTTTTTAGCCTAAAATTTTTTTTGTTGAGGTTTTGAATGTTTAGCTAATTTTTCATATAATTATATTTGTATTTTTATGTTACTTTTTACAATTTTTAGCGATTTGTCTCGATATTTATTGGTTTAAGATCATTGCGAGTCAAGGTCAAAGTTATGGAAATACAATATAGTGGTTGGGGTCAGAAATGTTAATATATATATTTTTAATTTTTACTCTTTAGAAAGTTTTTNTGGAAATACAATATAGTGGTTGGGGTCAGAAATGTTAATATATATATTTTTAATTTTTACTCTTTAGAAAGTTTTTACTTGATTTACGGGATTAAGGTCACTTGGTCATGGTAATTCAAGATGATGGTCGGCATTACTAATGTAGTTTATTTTAATTTTTCGATTTCCTCCAAATTTTTATGATTCTTATTGATTTTGTGAGTTAAATGTCTCCTGGGTTCAAGGTAAAGGTCATGTTTTATTATTGCCACGGTCAAGAAAGNGGAAATACAATATAGTGGTTGGGGTCAGAAATGTTAATATATATATTTTTAATTTTTACTCTTTAGAAAGTTTTTTTCTTGATTTACGGGATTAAGGTCACTTGGTCATGGTAATTCAAGATGATGGTCGGCATTACTAATGTACTTTATTTTAATTTTTCGATTTACTCTAAATTTTTATGATTTTTATTGATTTTGTGAGTTAAATGTCTCCTGGGTTCAAGGTAAAGGTCATGTTTTATTATTGCCACGGTCAAGAAAGNTTATTGATTTTGTGAGTTAAATGTCTCCTGGGTTCAAGGTAAAGGTCATGTTTTATTATTGCCACGGTCAAGAAAGTAATTTATTCCTATGTTTTTACTATTTTTCTCGACTTTTTAGGTTTTCCTCGTTTTTTAGACTTCAAGATCATCGCAAGGTCACTCCCGTTTCAAGATCAAGAACATGAAATTTAAATATGGCAGTCGGTAATAAATAATAAAAACAATAATGGCCGACGTCTCCGTGGTCATTGACCCGCTTAATGCTCCACAATCCACTGGCGCCGAAGGAACTTTTTCCTCCTACTAATCGCGTCCACAGTGTAGCCCGGAAAACTTTTGGGCATCTTTGCTAGAAAGGCCAAGAGAAAATTTCGTCACACCTCCTTTGAGTTACGTACAAATCTTGCGAGCTGCGAAAAGTATGTTTTTAAATTAATGTGAACTACAAACAGTGTAGGTGGTACTTACAAAAATAATTTAGAAAAACAAACGAACAAATGTCGGTTTCGGGCGTGGTAGCGAGCAGGGCATGCTGAATGTAGGCGACTTCTTACTGTGTAAAGAGAGTAGGTGCAGCATCATCTTAGGAAGTAGCTGTTAATGAACTGGTGCTAGAGAAAGTGGTCGAAATATTTACTATGTGCATAAAAAATATACTTGTAAACGTATGGGCATGGACCGTTAAGAATCTGTCCTGCGTGATGCCTTCATGATGGGATATGCTGGCGAACGATGTCATCATCTTAACCGAAATGGAGATATGTTAATTTATTTCTGTTGTCTTTTCCTACCTATTACACACACTCAAAGTATCGCCAGTCAATTATGGGAAAACCTGCAAAATTTTTGTTTTAAGTAATACATTTTGGTTTACTTAAGAAGTATGGAAAACAAGGGGAAACATTCCAGTGCTCGCTGTTCATTATTTAGTACCGCATCTCTTTGTGACTTCACGACTGAGTAAAGAGATTTGGGCGGCTCTTAACATCGAGATCTTGAGAGCGACGAGGGCGAAGCGAGGTGAGTATGGAGCAGCGCCGGAATGAAAGGGCGTGGGAAAAGGTGAGATCCCCGATAAAATCCGCCAACCAGCGGCATCGTCCGCCACGATTGCCACATGCGAAAATCCGGGGGCGACCCTGCCGGGAATTGAACTCAGTTCGCGTAGGTTCACAAATACTCACACATACGTTATCACGTAAGCGTAACTTTAGCCGACCTCCGTAGCGTAGTTGGCTACACACCGACTTACGGCGCGAGGAATGTNGTTATCACGTAAGCGTAACTTTAGCCGACCTCCGTAGCGTAGTTGGCTACACACCGACTTACGGCGCGAGGAATGTTGTGTGAATCTTGTGTAAGGCAGCGGTGGATTTGTGTTGCCTTGAATTTTAAATGAATTACTACGAAGACTCGAAACTTCCTGACTTGGATGTGNGGCAGCGGTGGATTTGTGTTGCCTTGAATTTTAAATGAATTACTACGAAGACTCGAAACTTCCTGACTTGGATGTTACATTGTTTGACGCTGAAATCACATTCTGGCCGTACGTTTCTCAAGGCCATTTGTACCAGAGTAATAATGACAATACAAATTGCCTTTCCTTGGGAAGGTGGGCTAAGAATGGAGGGGAACAAATGCAGCTTCTGCAACTCTTATAGTTTCGCAACAAATTCTCGGGACCAGGAACTTGCGTGTAGTATAGAAAGATCGTGATTAGTCTGCGGACTCTATTCTAAGGTTGCATTATTGCATTTTCTGTAAAACTTATTAGGTGATTATCTTTATATTTCTGTGTTATACAATGATTTTTGTTCACGTTTATAATTTTACGAAATTCTATCTAGAAAGTTTTAATAGATTAATAGAATTTTATTATATTTTGCAATATTTAAAGTTTCTTTTGAATTTCCATCTTTTGCTAACAAAAAAAAAAAATTTTTTTTTTTTTTTTAGGAATCATGGCTTGTTTTACGCCTTTTCAGTTTTCAGTTTTTCTGTAGAATTTTTGAGATTAAGAACGATTTTCCAGTGTTTCCAGGGATGTTTCGAGATTTATTTTGTGATTTACAGAAATTTTTTGCGATTTAAAGGGATTTTATGAGATTTCCTGTGATTTTCTGTGATTAACGGGAATTTACAAGGATTTTATGGGATTTTCAGTGATTTTATGAGATTTTAAAGGATTTTTTTGGCAATTTGCAGGGATTTTCTTGTAATTTACAAGGGTTTTCTCGTGATTTTCGGGGATTTTCTGCGATTTTTAGGGATTGTTAGTAATTTTTTCGATCGTGTACACCGATTTTCTTAGGNGTGATTTTCGGGGATTTTCTGCGATTTTTAGGGATTGTTAGTAATTTTTTCGATCGTGTACACCGATTTTCTTAGGTTGCTGCCCCCTCGTTTTAATGTGCAATTAATTAGGGCCTAGTAGATAATACTATTTTATGCCTACATAAAATTGTATGTAGTGTATTTTTTGCTCAATAATTTTGTACTTTAGTGAATAATGTTTTCTTGGTACGAAGTGGTGTCTATTATTCGTTTATTTTTACCAGATGATAAGTATAATAAACTGAACCTCTTAGTTTTAATATGAATTTTTTGCCTTTAAAATCAAATACATTATTTTACTCACAAAAGTAAAGTAATGTGTCGTGTTACGTTACATTTGTGTTCCTTTAATAAGAATTCGGGGTGAGGTCCCACCCAGTGTTACTTTCATCCTCTCCATTATGTCATAGCGTTTGGGCCTTGAATTTAAACATAATTTTGACAGTTCACTTACACTTTTTGGTGGATTTGGTTCATTTGGTANTAGCGTTTGGGCCTTGAATTTAAACATAATTTTGACAGTTCACTTACACTTTTTGGTGGATTTGGTTCATTTGGTAAAGTGAGGGGAGTTCTTCCATATCCTTCCTTTTCCATGCCATTACAATGCGTTCTGCAATGAGGTATTTAAGAGAAGCGGAGGCATAACAAAGTCCCAAACTTAGGAGTGGGCACACTTTTAAGCCGNTAGCGTTTGGGCCTTGAATTTAAACATAATTTTGACAGTTCACTTACACTTTTTGGTGGATTTGGTTCATTTGGTGAAGTGAGGGGAGTTCTTCCATATCCTTCCTTTTCCACGCCATTACAATGCTTTCTGCAATGAGGTATTTAAGAGAAGCGGAGGCATAACAAAGTCCCAAACTTAGGAGTGGGCACACTTTTAAGCCGNTTCTGCAATGAGGTATTTAAGAGAAGCGGAGGCATAACAAAGTCCCAAACTTAGGAGTGGGCACACTTTTAAGCCGCCATGAAGGGGGGAGTGGGTGGAAGCAAGCATTTAAATGCCCATCCTAAAACATTTTTGCTTCTCTTATAAATTTTAATTTGGTGGAATCAAAACTTAAATTACATGCTGCATAAAATAGAGGGAAATGTGTGTGTGCTGTGTGTATATACTGTGTGTATATGTATATGTATACTGTGTGTATATGTATATGTGTATATATATATATACACATATACATATACACACAGTATATACACACGTATATATATATATATATTACACTAACGTTTGTGAAAAATGCAACACCAAGAAGGATACATGTGGTTGAAATGAACTTTATATCACATATTAGGTACATTACAATACATAATTGATAAAAATTACAGAACTGTACATGATCTCTGTCCTTGAGAATTCAGTATGGTGTGAAGCCTCCACGTGCTGCAATCTGAGCCCCTAAACGTCGTGGCCTGTAATCAAAGAGGACCTGGATATGTTCCTGGGGAATCTCCCTCCACGCGATTTGTATGCGAGTCCACAAAGCATCAACAGTGGTTGCTGGAGGTCCGTGGCGTACAAGTCACCGATCAACCATATCCCAGACATGTTCTATGGGCGACATGTCAGGCGAACGTGCCGGCCAGGGAAGCAGTGGTACCCGTCGTTCACTGAAGAAATCTTGCACATTCCTCGCCACTTGTGGCCGGGCATTGTCCTGCTGAACTATGGCATGTGGAGTTGCCTGAAGGAGGGGGAGTACCTCGGGCTCTAAAACCTCCCTGATGTAGCGGTTGCTGTTCAGATTGACCTCAATACGTAGGAGTCGAAATTGCATGTTGTATCCAATGGCGCACCTCACCATCACACTTGGCGTTTGTCCACTATGCCGCTCCACAATGCAGGCTGCCAGATTGCGGTCCCACAGTAGCGTCTAACACGTATGCGGCCATCACTGCAGGACAGGTTGAAGCGGGACTCGTCCGAAAACACTAAATTTTTGCCACTTAGCACGCTAGCGAAGGCGTTCACGTGCCCATTGCAGTCTGAGGAGTTTATGGTTTCTGGACAATGGAAGCTGACGCAATGGCACGCGTGCCACCAGTCCAGCCTGCAGCAGACGACGTCGAACCGTAGACGCAGACAGATCCACACACGTTGCAGTGCTCCAGTGTCGAGCCAACACTGTGGACGAGGCTGTACGATCTGTTATGGCCATGCGAACAAGATGGCGTGGCGGTCATCTCGTCACATTGCGTGGTCCAGTACTCGGGTTTCGTACGACCCCCTTCTACCCACTGGTTCTACACACGCATCACCCTGTATGAGCCGAAATGTCACGGTATGACAAACACGTTTCCCGGAGACCGATCATTCTGCCCCGTTTGAACTCACTCGCATGCTGATATGGTGCCCTTTGACGTCGACGAGGCATACTGACACTTACTTTCACTTCGTTTGACGGCTCTTGACTGACTGAGCTTGGCGTAAGACGGATCTTTCTGGTAACACGAGAGAGGGCGCCGCTGGGCCTACGTGTACGCCATCTCTCTGCAATCGTATTCACTTATTGCTGGTACACTGTTCTACACATTCTCCGAGTTTGGATTTATTCGGGCCATTCTTTCTGGGTGTTGCAATTTTCACAAACAATTATGTGTATTCGTGGTTTCTTCACACTTTTTGTGTCTAACATTTGAGAATTCACTCCATGTATAACGTGTTTGGTTGTTTCCAGAATATTGCAAGCATTTTATACTTCTGTTAACATAAAAGTAGATAATTTTGGGTTACATTGTATCCTTGATTATATTTTATCTAAACATTAGGGGCCTATAGTACTTCATTTTTAATAACTATGAATAAAAATAGTTAGAAAATAGTGGCATTGGTAAAGCCTATCAATAAATAGTTCTCATGCAAAATATTATTAAAGTGAGTGCGTATGAATACGGTGCATTGTCCCTTAGATGTAATTTCCTAAGCTTGGCCAACCTTTGTTTGCATTTGGCGAAGGAATATCCTGGAAGTAGAACTTTAGCGGATTCAGAAAAGTTAGAAGTAACCGTGACTGGACTATACAACTTAGAAGTGAAGGCGTATATAAATATCAGAAATACATTATAAAAATTTATTAGATACTTTATACGATATATACATATATGTATATATATATATATATATACACAGCGCATTTCTAACGCCTTTTACTAAATTTAGGGAGAGGCAATTCACATGTTACGCCAGTGCGGAGGGGTACAGAAGGCACGTACCCTCCTTTTCCAATAAAATTTTGAAAAAAGTGCCAGTTCGACATCAAACAAACCTAAGCAAAAACTCATACTATTTTACTTCCTTTCTAGTAGAACTTTCTGTATGTAATAAAGAATATTTATTTTTCTCCTAAACCTTTACATGTCCTCCTGATAAGAAACCGAACAGTTTTCGCCAAGGAAAGTAATCCTTTGACAACTGAACTTATACAGTAGAATTATAAGAATATTCGTGTGCCCCAAAGAGGCGTACTGTNTTTATCTAGGGCTTCTGGAAATAAGATATTACGTTGAGATGTTCAAATTTAGCCGCGTTTACATTTCTTAGCCATTACTTTTCTTTCAATCTTCGCATCTCTCTTTATACCACGAATATTAACTTCACTCTAGCGAACCCTAATGTTTCCTATTATAGCCCACTCACGGTCACTTACAACTTTTCTGAAGCCTTCCTAAAGTTCGACTTCCTGGATATTCCTCCGCCTCATGCAAACCTGGTTTAACTAAAGCCTGTATGACACGATGTAACTTCCCGTGCAGGCTAGGGTGGAAATTTCCACGAGACCTGCTACCCGAGCCTGCATGCAAGAAGTTATGGAGAGTTCTTTGGAGTAACCTGTCCAAGGATACTTGTCGNGAGACCTGCTACCCGAGCCTGCATGCAAGAAGTTATGGAGAGTTCTTTGGAGTAACCTGTCCAAGGATACTTGTCGCGCAAGTAAACACGAGCGGATTTGGTTTCACTTTTGCAACTCTGCCTCAGGAACTATCTTCACTCACGACTTNGTCGCGCAAGTAAACACGAGCGGATTTGGTTTCACTTTTGCAACTCTGCCTCAGGAACTATCTTCACTCACGACTTCAGCATTATGCGTTTATGCACACAGCCTAATCGTTTTTGTTGTCATAACTGGACATTTTGTTTCAAACAAATACGAATTATTACCATAATTTTTACACAATACTCTTTTATAATCAGTAAACATTTTCGTGATCTTTTTATTTACTATTTATCCGTGCTTAATAGTNTTTTACACAATACTCTTTTATAATCAGTAAACATTTTCGTGATCTTTTTATTTACTATTTATCCGTGCTTAATAGTCTTAAGCTCTTTATCAAAAACAAAATAAACAAATTGACTCCTCCACCCTCTCTCTGATAGGCAAAAAATGTCAACCTTGTAGGAAACCTTCCATCGAGAATTGCACAAGACTAATTACGAAAACGTCTATGAAAATGGCGAGCAGAAGGCCCAATCTTCCATTGAACCATCCACACAAGCCGCCACGCAGGCTTGCATGGAATTGTCCAAGGAATCTTCCACAGTGGCATACATACTTCAATATAGAAACTTACACCAAAGGACAACGCACCACATTCGTACGCATTCAGTTCAACAAATCTTGCCTAAGAATTATTTCTTACTAGGCGTTATCAACACACCTGAATTTTCTGATTATTCATATTAGTTATGAATTAAGTGTTATAATTTATAAATCAATCAATAAATAGCGAATAAACTTTAATTATCCCGTTCTTTTTTCACACAGGTCTACAGAGCCTCTGGCTGTAAGAGCCTCGGTGGGATTCCCAACATATCAACTCTTAGAATGTCCATTCCTGGTGCCTCCTACAATTATGTCTAAATACATTTTTTTTTACTAACCTACTATAAAACTAAGTGTTATGTGTGAGCCCGCGGTAGGGACGGGAAGTCTCAGGGCTAAGCCCCATTCGCCTACAAGGAAAGGAGAATCATGCAAGGAGACATGCATCACGGCAAAGAGGGATTGGGCTGCCATGGCCAGATTTTGGCCATGAGAACCTCCCTAAGTGTACTTATAGCTAAACTACTATACTTAGAAGAAAAATGGAAAAAAAACCGGCATAGTCACCGTAAAAAAACCCTTTCGACAGGAAAGAATTAAAAATTGTTGCACGCATTATCAGATTAAACAGAAAATATTACAGGAGACAGATGGGTGGGAACCATGCTCTTTATAAGTGGGTAGAGGAAGAATACTAGTAGAGAGCGGGCAGGTCATATTTTTTTTTTGAGTGGCGTTGGCTTTAACAGGAGTAATGTTTTCACATCACTCTGGTGGGGGGAGGGGAGTGGCGCAATTGGGCTGCTTCCCCCCTCTCCCCCTACGGAAACGAATCACTAGAGGATCCCGAAAACTTAAAATAAAATAGAATTAGGATGTCTAAATACGCCACTGCTTTGCCGTATTTGAGTCACGCCGGGCTTGTACCTTACTAAGCGGCGTGTGGAAGCGACGAGTCGACGCAGTTCCGCTACTGGGCGCTAGATGGCTCTGGCGGACGGCAACGATCGTACACAGCCAGAAGGAGAAAAAAAAGCGCGCTTCACCGCGGCTTCGCGGTAGCCGGTAGCCGGCGGGGGAGATAGTTTAGCGCTAGTTCCTCTGCTCGACGCGGGAGGCGTGCCGACGCGAGACAGCCGGCAGGCAGCCCCGTGTGCGTGGGAGGCAGTCGATTCCTCCTCCTCGCACGAGTGTCAGCTGCGACCAGTTCGTCTGCCCCCCTTTCGCAACACCTGTTCCTAGCGCGCGCGAGTCAAGTGCCGCACCTTCCAGCCGCGTTCGTTTTTTCAAAAACGTCACGGCGAAATCGCGCGCTCTTTTTTTTCAGCGTGTCACCTGAACAAAAAAAAACATTTTCATATCAGTTTAAAAGTTTGTGATTATTTGGTGTGTTTTCCCCCCTTAAATTAACCGCGAACCCGCCGGTAGACGTATTTAAACTAGTATACATAATACATGTAATTAAATTTAGCCGCCGTTAATTTTTTTTTTTTTTTNGCCGGTAGACGTATTTAAACTAGTATACATAATACATGTAATTAAATTTAGCCGCCGTTAATTTTTTTTTTTTTTTCGAAATATTCTACTGTCTTTGTTGTGAACTTAAATAGTTACCGACATTCGCATTTACGTAATNTTTTTTTTTTTTTTCGAAATATTCTACTGTCTTTGTTGTGAACTTAAATAGTTACCGACATTCGCTGTTACGTAATCATCAGTATAGTGTGCTTGGAAAACTACATCGGTGATTTATAGCTGCGCTGTGTTCGTGAAAATGAGAGAAATTTCCTTTGGGTAAGTTAATTTTTTCTTCTGTTTTATTTCTTAGTGTCGTGTATGTTTATGTAGCTTATTATCTGGAATATTTCACCGTAACATTGAGACTCGTAGATGGCAGCCACGTTACATTTCAACACAATTTCTTTGTTTCGGAATTCAATGTGCACACCCGACTGATATATAGCTCCGTTGGGCGGGCGAAATCGCGCCAACGTATTTTGGCGACGAGACTTCATGTCGGAGTTGTGTGGCTTGGAAAGGTATTTTATTTCATTAAAGAGCCTTCGTTGTAAAACATTTCAAGGTCACGTCCAGTTGTAGGGAAGCATTGCAAGGGTGATGCAAAATAGCATAAACAAGTTTCGCGTATTCTGTTTCCTCAGCATTTAAAGCAACGACTATCGGGTTTTAATACCGTAACCTGTCCAGAAAAGACACAGCATCGTACACTGTTTTACACAAGAATAAATATAGTAAACAGAAGGTTACTTACAACGATTTTTACTGACTCTTGGACACTTTTCAACGACCACACTTGTGTTTCAATAACTAAATTTATAAATTGGCAACAAAAAACCGACTTTCATTGAATATTCTATAGTTTTTTAATTGCTTACAATGTCGTTAATCCTCGACCAGGCAGCCTTTCACGCGTCATGGAGCGTCTCCAGATAAAACGAGCAGATTCGCATCAACAGTTGCTTAACAGAAGNCAGGCAGCCTTTCACGCGTCATGGAGCGTCTCCAGATAAAACGAGCAGATTCGCATCAACAGTTGCTTAACAGAAGTAGTGTTTTAAAACTTCAGAAATGTGTTTTATCGGAGAATATTTTATGCACGTTTTCAGACTTTCACGACCATTAGAACAACGCCACTGCGCTGTACGAAAACTGCACCGTCACCTCGACAGAAATGACTGTACGGAAATACACGTCATTGCTTATGAATACCGCATATAGCACATTATTTGATATATCTTAAGNAGGCAGCCTTTCACGCGTCATGGAGCGTCTCCAGATAAAACGAGCAGATTCGCATCAACAGTTGCTTAACAGAAGAAGTGTTTCAGAATCTCAGAAATGTGTTTCCTAGGAGAATATTTTATGCACGTTTTCAGACTTTCGCGGCCATTAGAACAACGCCACTGCGCTGTACGAAAACTGCACCGTCACCTCAACAGAAATGACTGTACGGAAATACACGTCATTGCTTATGAATACCGCATATAGCACATTATTTGATATATCTTAAGNACAGAAATGACTGTACGGAAATACACGTCATTGCTTATGAATACCGCATATAGCACATTATTTGATATATCTTAAGTACGCATTGAAGCTGCGGATGTTAAAAAAAAAAAACATCAGCAAACAGAAACAGTGCCGGAAAGCATAAACTGACTCGGTACCGCTTAGAGGTTCGCGCGCTGTCAAATTGGGTTACCTCTTATTGACAAATGCTAGTGGTTGTATTCTGGAGATCCATTTAGGGCGAGAGTGGGTATGATAGTGGGTATGATAGTGTTTCGAACACTCCTAACCTAATGAAATAGATGAAAAATCATAAGGGTTGAAATAAAAACTCGAGTTTATAAGATAAAAAAACTTGTAATCCGAATCTCTGCAGACACGTGGGGTTTATAATAAGAAACTAATGCTCGAACTTACACACGACAGTTTTGGAAAAACGTGTCCTGTTACGATGCGTTAAGCCTATAGTTACCTTGAGTTGTCTTCGACCGTCAGTGTGTTTCATGAAAGACAAACGTTGTCGGTAAGCTAGTGGAAACACAGGGATCTTTGTGGGGTTGGAATTTTCACTCTTATGTTGTGACAAAATAAATGTGTATTCCCGAGTAAGTTACCTTAGAAACTGACTCCATAGAAGCTTTTAGCTGATCGGTGATCCAAAACCAACCCCCCGAGCCATATGAATAAATTTTTACTTTTTTTTTAACTTAAATGTTTAAACTAAATCACAACTGTTTACTGAAAGTTTTCCACCTACATTTTGTTGCCAGGTTTGAAATTCATACTATTAGTTGCGTTGATTTTTTCCATTCCATCAATTTTATTTCTACAATTTAACATGAAATATACCTCTTATATATATATATATATATATATATGTATTCTGACAGCCAAAGGGTTGCCGTGTTTTACTAATCATATAATTTATCCATGTTCGAAACCTAGGCAAGGCGAGTTAGTAAGTATAGTTTCTGCGAAGAGAACCGGATACTTCAAACCATAGTTTTAAATATACTCCAATCACGGTTACGTCCAACTTTTCTGAAGGCCTGCCAAAGTTCTACTTCCAAGATATTCCTCCGCCTCATGCCAACAAAGCTTAACCAAGTTTAGAAAACTACACCAAAGGGACAAAGCACCGCATTCGTGAGCACTTGTGTAATAATATTTTGAATAAGAATTATTTCTTACTTGGTATTACCAACACACCTATTTTTTACCTGGTTTTATTCATATTAATTATAAATTACATAATATAGTTCATAAATAGGTTATAACTAAAGTATACAATTATTAAAAAACAAGGCACTTTAGTGTAAACAGGAGTATAATATGCTTGTGATACATCACATATCTAGGAAACAACCAATCACGCCATGTATGGGGTGATTTTTCAAAGGTTTGATTTAAAAAGTGGTAAGTCCATTTGCTGTTTCTTCACACTTTTTTAAATCAAGCCTCTGAAAAATCACCCCATATATGACGTGATTGGTTGTTTCCTAGATATGTAACGCATCACAAACGTTTTATACTTGTGTTATCATAAAAGTATTTTATTTTTGGTGAAATTCAACTTTTGTTTACATTTTATCTATAAATTATAATATTTAATTTATAATAAATCTAAATAAAAACAGTGAGAAAATAGGTGTGTTTGTAAAGCCTAGTAAGAAATGGTTCTTTTTGCAAAATATTATTACACTGAATGCCCACGCACACGGTCGACTTTGTTTGCACGAGGCGGAGGGATATCCTGAAAGTATAACTTTAGCAGGGCTTCGGAAAAGTTGGAAGTAACCGTGAGTGGACTTATAGACTTTAGTTGGCGATCACCGACGAGCTGGAGACACGTAGCAATGGGCGCGTTCAGTGGGTAAAGAAAGCACTGTAGCAGTGATTTACGCTTCTTGTCACTCAGCGCAGCGGGAAAATACTCGCTACATCGCCGCTGCTAGCAGACGACAGTCACTGGATGAAGAGCAAAGGTGGTTCCAGAAATGTGTAAATACTTGGCTGATGGTGGAATCACGTAGCCCGCGTTGCTTTTGGAAGTGAGATATTCACACACCAGGATGAAAGAGCACGAAATATGGCAACAATTTCTGCGTTTCACCAACTCGTGTGGTTATTTTTTATTACTTTATATGTAAAACCCAATTCTTGATAAATTAAAAAAAAATATGTAATAATTTCCACTATCTTAAAACCACGTGGCGGGAGCTGAACAAACAAACACAATTCTTTAAGAAAGTGTAGTCGTTAACGGCAGCTTATTCAGCAAAAACCTGCAGTGCTGATACAGTTGAACCGAGCCGAGACAACTGTAGGCATTTAAAACTGTCATATTACGATAGCACGTAACCCACTTGCTCTAGAATTCTGCCAAAAACACCTTTAACATTCTAATTTCCTCTAGTTTTAATTTCTTGAAGGGAATAGGCGTTGTTCTGTTTAAAAAATGTAACTTTTGTTCACGAATTACACATTCTAATACTTATTAAAATTTGTGCCTGGGCTGCAATTATGAGCCTTTCCTTGAACTTCAATTCTGTGAAACCAGCACATCAATATTTGCAGTGCAAGGTGCAAGTTTTAGGTGATTCAGCCTGTGTGTGTTATATATATACACACATACTTACACATGCATATTTGTACCCATATTATGTGTGTGTAATCAGTAATCTGATGTAATCGGGAACATTATGGACGTAAATGAGAATGAATCGCTAGAAATGCGCATGGAGTCGCCTCGGCAAACTCACGCAACATTCCCGGAGCTTCAGATACAGGAGCACGTGGAGGGGAGCATCGCCCCACCTTGGAGAGAGGGAGAGGCGATATTCACGCGCCAGAACGTGAAGAGGGAGGCCTTACGAGACCGGCACGGCACGGCGTACTGAGGAGCGACGGAGGAGCTGCGATTCATGGCTGCTGTGCAATCAGTTCAATACTCGTTGCGGTGACACGGTGTGCTGCGGTGCGGTGCATCGCCAAGTAGCGCGTTGATCGCGGACCGCGGCCATTTAGCGCCGACAGTCGAGCATCCCCGGTCGTGTTGCGCGGGGTTGTTAACTAACTACTAGACAATACGGAACTATTTACTTATCGTATATTTATTGACTCTGCAATATACATTACAAGAATAATAGGCTATAGCTTTGATCTACCGGGGCGTGAGCGGAATAGGGACGTGGGAAAAATATCGATATGTCGAAACGATGATTTTATGTCAACGATATATCGATCTAAATATTTGATATAGTTTAACGGTATTTCTTTGAAATAAATATCTTTTTTTCAGTTATCGGAAATAAATGCTTTTTAAATGCTCTTTTAATAAGCTCTGTTTTCAATACAAATATTTAGTTTAAAAAAATCACTATGTTTATTTTGGCAACTTGCACCACAAACAGACTCCACGCACTTATGCAATGCCTCGTGTCATCAAGAGGTGTGTAACATTCCAAGCAGTTTTACATTCGCCAAGTCCTTTAATACGTAGAATATCGGATTCCGATGTACCGAAAATCGATAGTTTTCTATCGATATGTCGTTTTGTATAACGGCACTTCTATAAATAACCAATATGAGTAATATCGATACTTGTTCGCCGACGTCGACATCCCGTAGAGCGGAGCGCCGCGTCGCTCGATGCGAGCAGAGTTTCGCGTGCGCTCGGCTCGTGAGACTTCTCACACGACTGACCTTCCAACGCGAGACCTGTAGAACAGGTAAGCGAACAATGTGGCGACGAAGATGTCCCTGGATAGTCTTAGAGGAGAAGCTCTAACATCTCGAGACACGCGGGTTTTAATTGTCCTGTCTGACTCAACGCACACAGGCGGCGGAATGTTCGAGCGAGCATCAACATGTCAAAGAGTTGTTTTTCCCTTCTTTTAAAATGTACTTCAGATTGCATGAAATTCGTTTCATTCACAGAGCTGAAATTCGTCTTATTATTCAAGGACACACTGTGCGTTTGCTGACTTCGGTCATTGGCCGGAAATATGCCTGGCACGCCTCGGAGAACTCTTGAGCCAGTCATGCAAGTGGCCAATCTCTTTTTAAGGAGATTAAGCATGTGCTACAGCGGCCAATGGAGCCACGGAACGTGCTCGCTTGTTTATAAGGCGTTATCGCTGAATGATAACGCGAATTTCGCACATCTCTACTCAAAACTAATAATACTGTCTCCTAGCTATTATTTTTTTTTTTAGCGGCGTTCATTTGCTTGCGCTCTGAACATTGAAACCTGGATTTGCAAGACTGCAGGGGCAAAAACACCTGTCTGATGTTAATCTCTTTATTCTCTTTGCAAACTGGCTTCACGCGTTGTTTCCCAAGTTCGCAGAGCGTAACGCTCACATGCTCTGCATTCCCACTTTGACGGGCCTCCGTGGTTGTTGAACGGGCCTCATGTAAGTAGTGGTCTTTATTTTAATTTTAAAAAAAAACCTACGAAATTTTTTTAATGCAAATCATTTCCAGGACAGAAATAAAAGTGAAGTCGTTGTCGCCACGTTCATTAATGTGGTTTATCGAAACATGAATGTGGTCGTTGAACAGTGTGGAAGACAGCAAACACCTCTCTAGGTAGCACTCTTTTTACGATTCTTATTCTTCTGCAAAACAGTGGTTTTGAAATATAGCGACGGTGCTGTATATTTCCTGAACCGGTTGCTGTACTAAAACCGTAAAGTAACTGCGTAAAGTTACGAGGAAACAGACCTCACGCGAAGCTTGTTTATGCTACTTTACATCGCCGTCGCAATGCGTTCTTAAGGCCGGATCTGACCTTGAGACGTCCACGTTTACTAGGGGGTTTCCCCTTGAAAGTAATGTGTTCACGTCACTCGCCGGTTTGTCAGGCGGTAGGTAAATTCTGTACCATATAAGAAGGCAACTTTTTGACAGCTCGGCGAAAGTAGCGCCACTGTTTACATCTGACTACGTATCCTTCCGCCATCAGCTGGTCCGTCAAGGCGGTGCTGTATTTTTTTATCAACACGCTATCAGCTAATCCACTTCTCATTGTACTGTAATGCTAAACAAATTTTAAGATATTTTAAGACTGACATCTGTCTAAAAAAATAAGTAGGTTATAAAAGTGAAAATATAAAATGTTGCAAATAATTAAATATTTGCCAACTCTTTATACTGTAACAAAACCGAGTGGCCGCTTGATGGCAGTTAAGTAGCTGGAAGTACAAGAATTTTTCATTTCTGTTTTCATTTGGTTAAAATTTAGTGGATTTTCGCAGATAAACTTTTATTGTTCGGATTAATGTGTATTAATGTTTAATTTATCGTATTTTTGTCTTTTATGCTGGGATTTTAAAATGTTACAGGTTTTCGACTTTTCCGAACGAGTTTCCATCGCGGTTTTTTTTCTTCATCAAGTTAACAACCGTGCATTTTTCAATTAGATATAACACGTGGTTGAAGTATTCGCAGTAAGCTGAGTTTTATAGCTCATAACTCACGCGCCTGTGAACGCTTAAGCGATTTGCGGTTTTATGCTATGGGCGCAGTTGATTTACGCACATTTCGAGTCGTGCTCGGAAAAATATCGCTGAATCATGTCTAAACGCACATTAGTCCTGATGTTACTAGTTAGTGTACAGTCACGTGCATAAAAGCCGCGTGTTCAGATGATGGTTCGCTGCGCAACTAGCACAGGTCTAATTACAAAAAGTTCGGAAACATTGCGAAATTGATATTGCAATGTATGCAATTACTACGGCGTCGTTTTCGATTTCCCACCGTGTTTACAAGTCACATTTGTGCAGATAATTTATCGAGGTTATGTTTTGCGTGATATGTTGTAAATGTTTAACTGCAGTGTGTCGGCAGTGCGTGAAATAATGGAAAATAAATGCGCAAACTGGAAAATAAGACGCAAGAAGTAATGTTTGGTACTTCTGACTCTATAAGAAAAATATTTTGAAAATTAAAATATTTTGTACATCTTCGAACTTTGGATGTATGTTACTGTACGAAATTTAAAAATACATAATAAATAAATAGTTTTGGTTTTGCGGTTTTAATCCATCTCATTCAAGAGCAAATATATCCCCTAAAGTAAATTTTTAGGAATTATATAATGTGAGATTTCCTGTAATTTACATATATTTACCAATAAGTAGGTAAATTATATAAATATATGACATAATTGTATACAACACTTAAATTTATATATTTATAATAAAATAATTGAATGGTAATTTTAATTTTACATTAATATTTTGTACTTTAGCAAATATATTTAAAAATAAATCTGTTAAGTAATTAAGAATTTGTTATGTCGTAGAGTATTACAAAAATGCTGAGTACACAACCAGCAATCCCATCACTTCCATATGTGTTACATTTCCTTTCGTACAATCTTTAACTTGGCCACTCGTTAAACCACATCGCCCTTGTTTGAGTGCAGCCAAGTCTAGTTAAACATAGATTTTAAAAAAATGTTTTTTCTGGTTATGCCTTCCGAATGCGAAAAATCGCTGTTAGCAAATAAACATGGCGATATAAACCACAAATTATGATTAACCCCAAAAATATAATTTTGTATGTATTTATAAAACAAATTTTTGCAAACTATTTGTAAACGTATATTTTGTAATACTACAAGTGTGCTAGAACAAAATTTACAACAGTCTGTATCGTGAAAATATCCGGGTAGGCCTACGTTCCATATAACTCTGTGTCGTAAATATACAGTGTTTCATAAACAATATTTTACTTGTGGTTCGCAAGAAACTGCATGTAGAGCGTGTACACCAGGTTTAAACTCTTCTCTGGCTACGGCTGCTTGTATATATATATGTATATATATACAAGGAAAAATTGACTGACTGTCATATAAACTCAACCGTTGGTCCTAGAAACATGAAATTTAGAGGAAACATTCATTATTAATGTAGGCACCCACAACGAAGGGGTGAAATGTGGGGGTTCAAAACTGGATGGTTCTTTGAAGCCACGGGAACTCTGTAATGACACTAGGCTGCACAAGCCTAAGCTATACATCGCAATGTAGCCGTGGCCGCTAGTTTAAACTGGATCGGCTCAGGGAGAAACAGTGTTTGTGCCGCGTATTCCATCCCTTAGCGATGACCCCTCTCCCCCCACCCAGGGGTTTTGTTATATTCAATAGACTGAAGTTTCCCCTCAACGTGTGCTTCCCGATGACGATGAATAAGTCGCAGGGGCAGACTCTCAAATCCGCAGGAGTTGACGTGAGGCGGGACTGTTCCTCCCGCGGTCAGTTGTGCGTGGCGTGCTCGCGTGCAAGGTCACGCCTCAGTCTGGTTGTTCTGGCGCCGCGCTCTCAAATGGCAAACAACGTTGTTTACAAAGAAGTACTGTCAAAAGCCTAACTTACGTGTTGTAACTGCCGATTACTAATAACTAGAGACCTGAAGAATTCACGGATTCATTTGGGGACAAGCTAGAATTCAAAACACGTGCGTTTACGTAACTTNTAGAGACCTGAAGAATTCACGGATTCATTTGGGGACAAGCTAGAATTCAAAACACGTGCGTTTACGTAACTTAATCCATTGGCCCACGCCGTATTTGACACCTCCTGGAGAATGCTTGTCCAATCGTCGCCTTCCACTGTGACAGCAAGCAACCAACGTGCAGTTGATGTCGGCATATTTGTACATAAGACTGTAGAGTCTAGCCTGCAGGTCATTGAACTCGCGATTTTTTCCGGTCTCTACTAATAACTCCAAACTTAACAGCCGCAATTCTCATATTTTAGACTTGCGTTTCATTCAACTTTCTATTTTAAAATATGTGTTATATTTTTTAAGACATGCCTGCTATTAAAAAAAAAAAATTGTAACGAAAACAGGAATCCCACGTGGACGAAGTCGCGGGCAAAAGCAAGTGTACGATATGAAGAGTGCGGCTAGACCTTATTGATCGTCAGCTGTTGTATTTACGTATTCGTTGCATATCAAAGTCATAATAATGTGGCTCAGTGGTGCAATGGAACATTTTTACTTTAGCCTATGATGTCGCATAGTTCCGTAAAACACGTTCGGTTCGTTAAGTCTAGGCGTCGCAGTTTTTTTTCTAACCCGGCCCTTGTAGATGCCACAGCATTCGTTTGTGGCGAGGCTGATCCGTCCGAAAGGCTTAATTTACCAATGTTAACTCTGTGGATATTTAAGTTACTTCGAAATGAATGTTTATGGGTAGATGCAATATTTTCTTACATTGCAGTCTATTTTGTTCTTTTTAGTCCACGAAGACGTTTATTTAAGGTACATTTTTTTTTTGGGAATGATAGACGAAATTTACAATTTTTTTAAAAATTGCTGTTATTATTATTATTATTTTAGCTCTTGTCGTTTTAACTGGTGTTTTGGCAGATTATGAAACGTGTGTATAAAAGATAAAGATTTCAGAAGTTGCTTTGAAGTTAAATGTTTTAAAAATACTGTTAGACCGTTCAAGAAGTGTCCTTCATTTGTTGATACAGGCCCGTGTAAATATTTTGGCCATTGCAAATACTGTCAATACTTTTGCAGTATTTACCGCGGTGGAAACACAGATTAAGTGAACGTACGGAGGTGAAATGCTTGGCACGGTGGTTCCCTTTATCTGGGGCGTGCCCGTACTCTGATTGGCTGCACAAGGTTGTGGGACGGGCCTCGTGTCTGATTGGCTACTGCGTGCTGCGGAAGATTGCCTATTGGCTGGGCTGTCGTATGGCGATCATGTTACCAGGCGCTGACTGGCGAACGGCGCTCCGCCATGTTGCTGGCCAGTGACGCCATTTTGCTGGCGCGTCCGGCAGGAGTTGGCGTTGTAAGAGGTTACTTCACCTCTGTATATTGAAGTATTCTGTGGTGGAATCGAGGTCTGCCGCACCGAACTTTGGTAAACGCTGTTTCTCTCTCTTTCTCTGAGCGCGCGTGCGTGGGTAATTTTTCCAGCTTTATTTTCCAACCAAATTTTCTAATCGTTCCCAAGGCCCGCGGTGGTGTAGTGGTTAGACTACTCGCCTCCCACCTGGGCGAACCGGGCTCGATTCCCAGCGGGGTCGCTCCCGGATTTTCACATGTAGGAATCGTGCCGGACGACGCCGCTGGTCGGCAGGTTTTCTCGGGGATCTCCTGTTTCCCCCGCCATAGCATTCCGGAGTTGCTACATCCTTAACTCACTTCACTATCATCAGTTCTCCCAAGTCCTCGATGTTAAGAGCCACCAAAATCTGTCCGCTCAATTCGTTCCCAAACTTGGGAGACAAATTGGTCTTATAAATATCATAGACGAGTCCTTTACTCAGGAAAATCAGTGAACAGGTTTTTTTTACAGCACGACAGTACCATATTACTTGTTATTTGAGTGGAAAAATAATTCGTGATCTATTTTTATTCTAGTTAGATATATTTCATTTGCAATTTTCCCGAACAACCCAAAACTACCAAAAGATTGCGTGGATCAAAATTCTATTTACGCTTTTTTTTTNCATTTGCAATTTTCCCGAACAACCCAAAACTACCAAAAGATTGCGTGGATCAAAATTCTATTTACGCTTTTTTTTTATGGGTGGGAATGTTCTCTTACCATGGTCTGCACGAGGCCTGTATATTTGTAGCATTGTCTGTACAATATTATTATTTACTGTGTGGTGTTCCTTTATTTGAGTGTCAGTTGTTGCAGAAATCTTGAAATTTAATAAACAGTTTCTCTTTTACACGGATTTAGGTACTTTCACTTCCTGGCATTTGCATAAGTTATTTAATTAAATTGAGTTATTTCGGTGTTTTATATAGTGTATATATTACGTGTCGTTTTGTGACAGGGAGAGTAGGGAAACGAACAGGGTGGTTTAGCAGGAAGGAAGTGGACAGGAATGATAATTTGCACATGGGCTAACGTTTTTAATCTGACATCTCTGGTTACACAATATTCGCCGACNTTTAATCTGACATCTCTGGTTACACAATATTCGCCGACCCTTGTGCTAAATGTTTGCTAACCTAAGACTCTTTTGTGCATGTTAAATTAATTTTAACGACCATAAAAATAATTACATTTTTTTTTTTAATGTTAGATTATTGCTCTTTATTTTATACATTAGATGCCAAAAATACAGCATCTGCATTGGCGAGCCCCTGCGTAATAGTCCACCAACCAACACAAACGTTCCACACAACGTTTCACAATTTCTGTGTTTCGTTTAGAATATAATAACATTGCAGAGAAAATTTATATCGTGAAAATTTAATACAGTTTCTGTAACAGAAATAAAAGGAACCCTTAAAAAAATTAACATTTATTTATACGCTATAAACGGCAAAGTGTGCACTTTATGAAGTCCCCGCATTTGGAATTATAGTCAATAAAATATTTTATTGTAGCCTTAGATGTTAACTTTCGAGTTCAGTGAAATATATACACTGTTTTTATTACTTACATGGAAATATTTATTTTAAAAAGTGATGGAAGGATGAAACATGGCTGGTAGGAAAAAAATGACTAGGCTATAAAGTTTCTTAAGTGTTGACCCCTTGCTTTGGAGTTGAAATGGCTGGCTATAGGGGGCCGCGGTGGCGTTGCGGATAGAGTGCTAGCCTCCCACCTAGGCAAACCAGGCTCGATTCCCAGCGGGTTCGCTCCTGGTTGTTCACACGTGGGAGTCGTGCCGGACGATGCCGCTGGTTGGGAGGTTTTCTCGGGGATCTCCCATTTCCCCCCGCTCTTGGATTCCGACGCTGCTCCATACTCATCCACTCCACTCCACAAACGTCCTGCTCTAGAGTTTCGAAATGCTAATCGAGCCAATGAACTGGGATAGTAGGAACTTCATGCACGCACGAACGCCAGTTTCGAAAGAAACCTGTAGCACGTGTGTAAAGTACGTTTGATCGCAGCAAACAGTCAACTTTATTGACGATAAACCGTTGTCTCTTGCCGAAATGCACTCGTTGGTCTCTGGTCTCTGGTCTCTGGTCGTGGAGATACTCGCTGTACATCACATAAGCGAGTGCACTTTCGCCCGCTGCTGAAGTTTCCTCCAAGTGCTCTGCACTCGACCATAAGAGAATTTTCGCAAATGCATTTTATCAGTGTATAGGCGTACTGAGAAAGCACGAGTGGTCAAGATCCCTCACCCAAATATTCCTGGCAGATTTCTGCATTTGTTTAGGAGAGAGCCAAATCCGTACGGAACTCCGTAACAACGTGGATNCCAAATATTCCTGGCAGATTTCTGCATTTGTTTAGGAGAGAGCCAAATCCGTACGGAACTCCGTAACAACGTGGATTATAAGTTATCATTTCTACATTTGTAACCTGATGTACACTCTAAATCCGGATCAGTAGAAAACAACTGATTTGCAGTGAAATTCAACTACTCGAGTCAGTGGAAATTGCTAGAGTTAGAACCGGTGGAAAACCACTGGTTGTTTCTGTGAAACGATTTCACTGATTGAATAAGTGAAAACCAACTGCATGCAACAAGTTAAATATTAGTTTTATTGAATTTAGCCAAATCACTACTAGAAAGAANATAAGTGAAAACCAACTGCATGCAACAAGTTAAATATTAGTTTTATTGAATTTAGCCAAATCACTACTAGAAAGAAACATATTTCCGATAGTCATTGTTTATAGTGTGCAATTTAACGTATTTAAAAAAAGCTAAAAAAAAGAAAGAAAAAAAACATGAGCAGATCAGGATTTGAAACCACATCGTCACGCTTGGAGTCCAATACCTTACCATTCGAGCTAGCAAACCAATTGACTATAAAGAAGAATATACATGTATTATATTTTTTATCGAAAGTATGTAGCTTTTCCTTGCTTTTCCTTTCGTCTTTAGTGTAATTGGTAAAGTAAGGATAATTAAAACAAATAAAGCGTATGAAACGCAGTCACTTCGCCGTATATGAATTTATTTATTTATAATTTTCAAACCGAGCGCCACAACGATTACGTGAAAACGAAATTAACGACGAAAAAAATGGAATTAAAAACAGCGCGTTCATGTTGCCTCGTAAAATGGTTTAAAAAACAATACTTACGCGTAAAAAATATTTTTATTGGTCTTATTAGTGTATGCGTTATTTCATTTGACGTACATTGTTTAACTGTCTCGCGTTGTTTTACAGATGAATCAGTAAAAAAAAAAAAAAAAAAAAAAACCCTCGAAAAACAGTGAATGAAATGGTAGTTGAATCAGTGGGAAACGTCTCTGAAACATAGGTAAAGGAAAACTGGCGTTTATTTTTCAACTAATTCATCAGTTAAAATTTACTGAAGCGACTGCTGAATAAGTCAGCTGCTGTTAACTGATTTAAACAGTGAAATTCTCACTGGTTCAGATTTAGTGTGTATGATAAATGTTTCTACTATGTAAAGGGTAAAATCTTGCATTACAGTTCAGGAAGTTTACTGAAACTTTTTTCACGGGGCAGATTAGGCGACCACAGTCCCGGCTGTTCACTGTACTTGAAGGACAGTGGCGAAGCCAGGGGGAGGGGGGTCGGGACACACCCCTCCCCTCCGAAATAAAAATTAATTTAAAAAATTCAACTTTTATTATATTAAATATAAGAAATGTGTGATCNCACCCCTCCCCTCCGAAATAAAAATTAATTTAAAAAATTCAACTTTTATTATATTAAATATAAGAAATGTGTGATACCCCTTTAACATGAAGGATGTTTATAGTTTTTTGTTGTTCAGTATTTGTATATCAGCCTGTTGATCGTAAATAACTTTTAAACTAAATTTTAGTAATTTGATATCTTTAATTTTTTCACGTATCAGAAATTTGCAATCTCTATTTAACACCGAATGAGGTTTATAGCATTTTGTAGCTCCGTCTCTGTATGTTAGCCCATTGGTTGTAAAAAAACATTTTTAAACTAATAAATGTTAATATTATAGTCTTCAAATTTTTTTTCAAAATTATAAATATGAAATCCTCCCCCTCCCCCTCGATGTTAATTCTTGGCTTCGCCCCTGCCTGGATAGTGAACGGGACGTCCAGTTTCGCTACTTTACCCGAGGATGCCTCACGGCGAAATGCGCCCTGGCGAGCTTGCAGAGTCGAACTTNCACCCCTCCCCTCCGAAATAAAAATTAATTTAAAAAATTCAACTTTTATTATATTAAATATAAGAAATGTGTGATCCCCCTTTAACATGAAGGATGTTTATAGTTTTTTGTTGTTCAGTATTTGTATATCAGCCTGTTGATCGTAAATAACTTTTAAACTAAATTTTAGTAATTTGATATCTTTAATTTTTTCACGTATGAGAAATTTGCAATCTCTATTTAACACCGAAGGAGGTTTATAGCATTGTGTATCTCCGTCTCTGTATGTTAGCCCATTGGTTGTAAAAAAACATTTTTGAACTAATAAATGTTAATATTATAGCCTTCAAATTTTTTTTCAAAATTATAAATATGAAATCCTCCCCCTCCCCCTCGATGTTAATTCTTGGCTTCGCCCCTGCCTGGATAGTGAACGAGACGTCCAGTTTCGCTACTTTACCCGAGGATGCCTCACGGCGAAATGCGCCCTGGCGAGCTTGCAGAGTCGAACTTNGACGTCCAGTTTCGCTACTTTACCCGAGGATGCCTCACGGCGAAATGCGCCCTGGCGAGCTTGCAGAGTCGAACTTACTTGCCGGGAAACTGTGCACTGAGTGGGCGAGGAACACCCACGAGACGTGATGTAATCCTCTAGTTCCATCAAGTTACCCGCGCTTGGCGAGGCCCGCGCGCCGTCTGCCATGCAAGAGCTCGCTTCACTCTGCGCAGCGCATAAAGCGCGTGTAAGCAGAGGAAGAGGGAAGCCAACTCATCCTCGGTAACACTCCGGCTACTCTTTCCTTTTACGATTCGATGATGAAGTTATTGAGCCGGCCGAGTTCTTTCACAGTTCAATCACATACGTTCTGCTTCAGAATATCAGACTCCTCGTTGGGCCGGCGGAATGGGACAGTAGCCTTATATGTGCACGACAGCCAGTAAAGAAAGAGAGAACTACCTGAAACGTGCGAAGTTCGTTGAACCCTAAGAAACAGTCAACATTTCCCACGATAAACCATCGTGTCTACGTGTAAGTAAGAGATCGCACCTTTTGAAAGTTGCGTTACGGCGGCGATTTGTCGAGGCCGCAAAACTGTGCGCAGAATTGATGTAAAACTGTCTGATTCTAAAACCGCTTACACTGAAAAATTTTCTAGTAAGTTGTGACGGAAATTGATTGCCTGAACTTAGTATGATAGTAATGCCACATATAAGACTGGAAATGGACCTAAGTGGAGTATTAGAAATGTACCATACTCCAGGCTGCAAACACCCTAATGTTGTGAGTCGCTACTATACACCTCCTCTACGAATTCGGCCTTTTCTCGGAACGCATGTAGGAAATCTACCAGGGATGTGCAGTAAGTGTAATAGCCTAATCGCCATAATTAACTCTTTCTCAGTGCACGTATACAATAGTATAATAAATTTGGAAACAATTTCTATCAGTTTGGTTTCAACATTTCATTTCGTTTTACTGCATAGTTTTTCGAGAGCGGAATGCCTGAACCAAGTGTTCCCAGGACAACCATTACTTACGAGCATTACGATGCATGATGTTTACAGAATATCTAGTATAGATTCAGCCTACCAGTTTATTTATCATTGCGTTTAGGCTTAGAAATGTAAAAAAAAAATATTTCCAGCTCATAGAAGAAAGCTGGACTTAATTGTTAGGTAAACACCACTCTTATGTCCATTAGTTTTATATGTAGATGGAACGACAATAAACTAAACAGTTTCATGCCAAGTTTACGAACTGATTTCTATCGTTAGCAAATCAGGAATCCGTATTTGAAGATNATAAACTAAACAGTTTCATGCCAAGTTTACGAACTGATTTCTATCGTTAGCAAATCAGGAATCCGTATTTGAAGATACAGTAGGTTACATGAAAGATTCCTTATCCGTGAAATTTCTAATTCGAATCTCAGAAATGCCTTGATCATGAGGAGACCGAAGGCGGGAGAGTACTTTCTCGGAGGACAGTGTATTAAAAACCATAATAAGTGCTTTTGTTCGTTTCCTGTTTCCAGACTTCTCTTAAAGGGCGCTTTATATCCTGTGTGCTGGGACGCATTAGTACTTGGTTAGCGTCATATAACCGGTTCCGGACTAAGAGTATCAAAATTATTTTGAATGTCAGCTGGTTAAGGCCGTTCAAGATCTCGAGGATATTTTATGATTTCGTGACAAATGAATGATAACTTGATAAAAAAAAGTACCATATAATTTTAATAATTACGTTAATCGTGTTTTTAAAGTGTAAATTTAAGATTTTTAACTTAAAATTTTGATTCCCACAAATTCACAAAAGTAATTCTCCACATAATTTGTTTTAGTTAACGTATTTCTTGAAGTGACCAAGTGTCCTGCTGCAGTTTTTTTCCCCTTCAAATTAGACGCTTGCTTTCCCTACGGTAAATGTTTAACTCGAGGATAGCTTGTCTTTAAACTTTATCTTAAAAGTAAAATTTGAAATCTGGGCAAATTGCGTAAGAAGTTTCCGAGAAAATATTTTAATGTCATTCTGATGATACGGATAATTATTTTGTGCTTTGCATAAGAATTTTCTGAGAAGATATTTTCATGTAATTCTGATGACATGGATAATTATTTTGTGGTGTGTAGCCTAATGTAAAATTTTTGTTCAATTTCGAGATTTGCATGAAAAAAAAAAGTTNTTTTTGTTCAATTTCAAGATTTGCATGAAAAAAAAAAGTTATATACATTTTATACACCTTTAGTTTATTTAATCCGTCCATTTGCCGTTCCAACAATCGCGGACTCGTTGCAAATGAATGGTACTTGTGGCCGGTGCTGTACACAGCGAGGTATCAGTGCCAAGTACCCGAACTCAGTGAGAAGCAGTGTACACAACTGTGTGCATTCCACACACGTAAGTAATTTTACGGATTGTGCTGCGCACTGCGAATATCAGTCGCCAATGATCTCACCCGTGGTTAAATGATTCGCAAACCTCCTTACAGGCCTAGGTTATGGTTGGTTTATACTACTATAGCCGAACACAAAGCCTGCAGATCATTGGTTGTGACAACGTAACAAGATTTTTGTTGATTTACGTACGACACGCATAAAAAAAAAGTCTTATTTGCAACACTTGAAACAGTAAATTAAAGTGGGTCTGAAAGGGTTTAAAAAACCTTCCTCGTAATTAATCAGATTTTTAGATTTTTTTCGTACCACTTTAACATGATTGGTTAATTCAAATACCATCGAACACGCAGCATGTGTACATTTGTCGCGAAAAAAGTGCTGAACACCATTATACTAAAAAAATTACGCTAGCCCGATTGCAAACTTGAACTCAGAAATTAAAGTTTGACCGAACGGGTTAATTAGTTTTGAAAGTTTTCCGCCTTTCTCACGTTTTTTTTTTCCAGACTGTGATTTCATGTTATATATAATATACTAAAAATCTAGAAAATAATTTCAGACACTTTAACACTCTAAATATCAACATTTGATTCGGTTGCGNCAGACTGTGATTTCATGTTAGAGCGGAAAATTATATAATATACTAAAAATCTAGAAAATAATTTCAGACACTTTAACACTCTAAATATCAACATTTGATTCGGTTGCGAGACGCGAGACTTCAAACGTCGAGCTCGCGGTCCGATGACNCGAGACGCGAGACTTCAAACGTCGAGCTCGCGGTCCGATGACAAACCCCGACGAGTGGGAATTTTTTTTCGGGTGGATATTCCCATGTTGGCAGCGTAGAGACGTGTACGGGGGTTTCCTCGGGGTACTCTCGTCTCCTCCTGCACCTTCCCCTTTGCCGCCATTACGTCCCCAACTCGTGTTCTCGCCTGTTAGATTAGAGTGGCCCTTTAACGTTTACATCAGTTTTTTTTCAGGTGTTGCAAAATAAAAAAATGTATGGTGTTAAATTACTTACGAATTTCTCGTAACAACTGGCACTTTGGAACGTATGGAAAGGGTTTCAGTTGGTGTGTTAGCAGCAACCAATAGCATTTCCCAGGGAAAGGCGGTGTTCTTATTGGTGCTAGCTCCAGACTTTTACGGCACATACCATGATTTTACCTATTTTTCAACCTGTCACGCGCAAACAACTCGGAATAATATGTTAAGGGGTTAAGATAAGTTAGTTTATGTGGGCTCAGGGGCGAAGCCAGGGGGGAATATCGGGACATATCCCTCACTCCCCCCACCCCTCCAAAATGAAAATTAAATATTGTAAGATAAAATTATAACTCTTTTATTTTATTAAATATAAGAAACGTGTGTTCCCCCTTTAACATGAAGGAAGTTTATAGCATTTTGTAGTTCCGTCTCCATGTATTAATCCATTGATTGAAAATATGAACTTATAATTTTTAATATTACACATTTCATATTCTTCCAAAAAATAGAAAGTAAATTCCTGTCCACGCCCGTGGGCTTAACTTGCAATAATTCAGTTTTATTTATTTTACTTGCAATAATTCAATGCGCATTCCCACAGCAAACTGGTTCCAGCAAGACTAGAACAGGTATAAAAGGTTGAGACTTGTNGCAATAATTCAATGCGCATTCCCACAGCAAACTGGTTCCAGCAAGACTAGAACAGGTATAAAAGGTTGAGACTTGCCGCAAAAGGTTCTACAAAATCACCTGTACTGTATCCACACATATAGAGAAAGAAGGATTGAAGAAATAATAACACTATACATACTATTTTATGCTGTTGATCNGCAATAATTCAATGCGCATTCCCACAGCAAACTGGTTCCAGCAAGACTAGAACAGGTATAAAAGGTTGAGACTTGTCGCAAAAGGTTCTACAAAATCACCTCTNAAAAGGTTGAGACTTGTCGCAAAAGGTTCTACAAAATCACCTCTACTGTATCCACACATATAGAGAAAGAAGGATTGAAGAAATAATAACACTATACATACTATTTTATGCTGTTGATCGTTGGAATGATACAGTGTTAATAAAATTGCATTATCAGAACCTAATTTTAAGAATTACTTAGAGAGTCGTTTGATAAAATAATCAAAATTAAATTCATGCTAATATTGTTTTAAAAAACGGTCACATCATAATATAATATCTCTCGTTCGCTCAATGGTGGCCTCGCCCGGATGAGGGAACAACATGCAGATTTACATTCACAGATATCCGTTACATTACTTCAGGACAACTTTTATTTTTCACTCTAAGAAATTATTAGCAAGTTTACCATATGAGTGTACACGTAGAGTGAGAAAGCGCGAATGGCAAAGTTACTTCTCATACATTCCTGCTGGCGTTCCTACATTTGCTCAGGAAACAGTCAAATGCGACGCTAAAATTCCATATAACTGTAGCCAGATGTGTGGTATTATTTCCATACGATGTATGGGTTGAAAACAGTTTAGTTTAGGAAGTTTACCAGAAATTATATTTAGAGTGTACATTTAATCTCACCATTTGAGTTACCTGTCCCAGTACCTAACATCTTTTACATTCTTTCTGTACTATGTGTATCGCATACGAATAACTGGATACACGTACCCATGTTTAACACCTTACATGTTGGGTAATGTCATTCCCCGGATTCTAATTACTTGTATTTCCGTCCACCGCTACCCTTGGACTTGCTCATCCCGTCCCGTACTTTGTAATTTCCATATTCCTTGTTCTCTGTAATTTTGTCTTGATACGAGTCAAAGAGCTCTAACTCGTCTCGCATCTGCTGGCGCTAGTCACTCACAAACGCGCACGCTTACGAACGATCTTCTTTAGTATTTAAAAAATATTCAGCATAATCACTTCCTTCTTTTTCCGTTTTAACGCGTCGTTTCTTGAATGTCGGTCAACATGGACGTGGCGAAAGGTTATGAAATAAAGTTGTGGGGTTCGTGACATGATGCCACGAGATCGTAACTTTCACTGGAATAGATTCTACAGATAGCGCAGTAAAACTACCTTATTGCCCTATGGCCCTGAAATATCGAGGTAAGTTACGGCCACTTAAATTTTATAAGCATCGTATGGTGAAGGATTCCGTTCGAAGGGCATACACTTCCATGTGGTCTGTCCGGAGGCCGAACGAAAAATTGAAAGATAGCAACAAAAGGAGAAACAACTTTTTACTGGAGCCTACACCCAGACCTATTACTTAGATGCTTCTCGTTCACTGCGGGAGTTGGTTTAGATATAACGTTTCTAGGATAAAGAACATTATGCGCGTGTGTATGCATATGCTACTCGAAGTCACGTTTGGTATTCGCAATCGCCGAATTTGCCCATCGCCCGAAATCTTCACCAAAAACGTGGCGTGGGTGATGATAAACTTCCAAAATGAGTCGTGTGAAATTATTTCATCGACTGAGCATTTGAAAATTCTAACTACGCGTTGTGGCAATTTCACTTTGTTCAACAGCACACACAATTTAGCTTTTCGCTTTATAGGCCACTAAAAATTTCCCATCACAAAATGATGTCAGTATTCTGGTGACTGGTTGTACATCCTACGCGTTTATCCACGATTCGGTTAGGTTATGTTAGGTTAGGTTTAGTTGGGCCAGGTTCACTACAGGAAACTACAGCTAGCACAATGCGTTATGGGCAAAACATTTCGGGCAATGGGCGAATTACGAATAACAAACGCATATATATGTTTATATACATATATTTATACACATATAAACATACACACACATATATACAGTATGATTTACGAGGAGTTAGCACAACTCACAGGGCTTTTTCCTTATAATATTTGGAGCAAAATATGTCATACAAATGTGGGCCCTAATCCCAATATTTACAGAGTAATTCGACAATCAGCATACCCACCCTACAGCGGAAAGCAGTTTTCAACATCGTTTCACCATCAATGTGTGGTTGTGGTGTCCTACACGATCAACTGATTGGGCCATTCATTTTCCTAGGAAGCTTCACTGGTGTGGTGTGTCTACAAGCTTTGCAAGAAGAACTGCCGCTGTTACAAGAGGATATTCCGTTAGCAGTGAGACGTCGTATGATCTCCCAGCATGATGCTGCACCTCCTCACTTCCACCGCGCTGTGGTTGAACACCTAAATGTGCATTTCCCTGAGAGATGGATGGGACGTGGCGGTTTTCACCCCTGGCCTCCTCGATCTCGAGATCTGTCACCACTAGATTATTGCTTATGGGAACGGATGAATAATATTGTGTACCAAAGGACTGCACAAACACGCGAGGAACTACTTGCGCGTATCATGCACGCCGCTACAGAAGACAGCCGTGTGCAGCTGCGTAGAGCAACACGTGCGGTTCATAAGCATGCGGCCAAGTGTGTGGAAGTAGACGCAAAGATTTGTGAACATCTTTTGTAAGCTTTTTAGACGCAATTGTTATGCTGAACTTTTAAACAATACGGTCTGATAATACATCACTGTATATACTTCCGAAAGGGTTATTATTTCACTCGTCATTTTTCCAATGTTCCGAATTACTCTGTACATATTGGAAATATGACCCACATTTATATGACATATTTTGCTCCAAATGATGTAAGGAATAGGCCATGTGAGTGGCAGTAACTCCTCGTGAATTATATATATATATATGAGACGGACGGAAAGTTGAACAAGGTAGTCTGTTTTGCAGCGTAAACCTATCCCCACCACCGACGAACTGAGAATGTTTTCGCTTGTTTCACACCATTTCCTCTGTTCCGCTGGTATATCTGTTAACCCCCTTTTTTTTGCTGTTAGTACTAACTCTTACTACTGAAAACACGTACTTAGACAATTCTTCAGTTTGCATGCAATTCGCTTTTACGTACGTGTTTCTCCGAAACTGCCTGCAAACCTTTAATCAGCTGCGTCGATAAGGAAGAGTGAAGGATAGAGAGAGAGAGGCGTAAAGAGCTTGTGCTTCACATAGTATTTGCCAGGGTTTAAGGGCGCTGCCTACTGGTTGGAAACTGCAACAATCTAGTAGAAAATCCCGTGGTAAGGAAATTTCGCCTCAGTTCGTTAATTATAAAGACAGGCGTTTCAAAGAAAATGTATTCCTCGCGAATATTTAGAAGAAGATTCTACGAGCGTATATGCTGTATGTATTATTTTTTGTAAAACATTAATTTTAAAAATTCCTTGAAAACGGACTTTACGTGTTATTGAAACATCTCCGCTGTAGGGAACTTCTAAAAAAAATNAATTTTAAAAATTCCTTGAAAACGGACTTTACGTGTTATTGAAACATCTCCGCTGTAGGGAACTTCTAAAAAAAATCGCGATGAACACATTTTGTTTGTAATGCATATCTTCAAAATTAACATTTCCTTAACGTGGGATTTCGTAGCTATCGGCCGGTAGGCAGTGCCCTTAACTTGAGTTTGTCGAACAGTACTTCCAGAGCGGACGGAAGCTAGCTGGTTTCAGGGGGTTTGTATATTTAGCTTCCTTCGTCTCAGCGCATCATCGCGCCACCCCCTCCCCCTCCTTCCTTTTAANTTCAGGGGGTTTGTATATTTAGCTTCCTTCGTCTCAGCGCATCATCGCGCCACCCCCTCCCCCTCCTTCCTTTTAATTATTCCCACCAGCCGGGTGGCCGGCTGCAGTAATTGTTCGTGTTGACCCCCGCCTCTGGAGGGGCGCGCCGGCCGACTCTCTCTCTCGAGGGTTATCCGTCGTATCGCTCGACTTTGAGCCTGCTCTAGGGGCGCGAGTGGAGACGCCCCCGTGCTTTGCATGGCGGCGTGAGGCGCTCGCAGCCCGTGTGACGACGGCGGGTCGTAAACCGTAACCGTCGGCCGGGCGTAGTCGTAACGTCAAAAACTTTGGGCTGTAAACACGGTGACTGCCGCAGAACTGGAGCGTGGCTTGACGAGGCGCGGACGTTACCGACGTGGGTCACGTCGTAATTCTCGTACCCGTAGCCGCTCGCTCAGCGAAGCACGTTCTTGTGACTCTGAGATGCTCTTAGAGAGATTATTTAGGGTGTTAACTTAGAAGCGCGGGAGTGAAATTTCTTTTACGTCTGCGGTAAGGAATTTAATGATGCATGGTTTGACACTTTAATAGCGCACGTGTGACGGGAGAGGACAGGCAGAAGAATAATAAACTAATTGTTTGTACTCGCAATGACGTGTTTTCGGCTCTAATTTAAACTTTGTAAATTAAACGCATGTCATTATTGAAATTTAAACTCTACGTCATAAATTATGCACACAAACGCTGAAGGAAGTGCAACCTCCAAGATCATAGCACAGTGGGAAAAACTATTCAGAGGTGAAATGGCGTGATGTTTCCCTCGACTGGGGTGTACCCTTTCGTTTGATTGGCTGTGCGAGGCACTGGGGACGGGCACTGTGTCTGATTGGCTACCGCATGTTGCGTGAGAATCCCTATTGGCTGGGCTGCCGGTTGGCAAGTGAGTTACCAGGCGCTCATTGGCGAACGGCGTTCCCGACATGTTGCTGGTCAGTGACGCCATTTTGCTGGCGCGTGTGTTCTGTTCCACCTCTGTATAGTTATCTACTCTGTGACTAGAGCTTAAGGTACACTCGCAAGGCGCAGGGCTCGAGAAGTGACCAACCCAGCTCACGCCGTAAATCTACACTCAGCCAGCCGCTCGCTAAGCAGGGCATGTACTTATTTTCTGTTCATTTGACTTGTTCTTGGAGCGATTAATTAGGGTCTGTACTTAGAATCGAGTAAATGGTGCCGACATCGTGAGTTTTATTTACTTTTGCGCTAAGGAACTTACATGGCGGCGTGTTTAAATTAACACTTTAATGGCTCACATGTGAAGGGACAGGGACGCTGACGTATAAGATAATGCAATTATTGTGTTTGTGCACGTGATGACATGTTTTCGGTTCAGACGTAAATTGTGTAATTATACCAGTGATGAAGTTGAACCTTAAGGGCACTGCCTACCAGCTGGCAGCTGTGAAATTTAAATAGGAAATGCCACGTTAAGGAAATTTCGCCTCTGTGCGTTAATTTTAAAGATAAGCGTTTCAAACAAAATGTATATTCTTCATGAACTTTTTAGGAGAAGATCCCATCGAACGTATGTGNTTTAAAGATAAGCGTTTCAAACAAAATGTATATTCTTCATGAACTTTTTAGGAGAAGATCCCATCGAACGTATGTTTTCAATATAGATAGGTAGTAAGTAATTTTTTTGTAAAACATACATTTTGAAAATTCCTTGCAAACAGGCTATACATGTTATGGAATCATCCTCGCTGTAGGGAACTTCTAAAAAATTTGCGAAGAATACATTTTGTTTGAAACGCCTATCTTGAAAATTTACGCACCGAGGCGAAATTTCCTGAACATGGGATTTACTATTTAAATTCCACAGCTACCAGCCGGTAGACAGTGCCCTTAACAGTGTAGTATATATGGGACGTTAGACAATGTATGATCAGTACTGTACACTATAGAAGACACCGTTCAGTGAGGACGTGAGGGAGTTATAATTCGTTATCGGTGCTGTACTCCGTAATCTCATAAACAGCTCATGCCAGTAACATGAAGCAGAAAAACATTTCTAACCCCTTTTGAGGAGTACACACGTATATACGTGGTGGTTACGTTCATATGGAAATTTCTTTGTTGTAGANATTTCTAACCCCTTTTGAGGAGTACACACGTATATACGTGGTGGTTACGTTCATATGGAAATTTCTTTGTTGTAGAAGAAAATACTCACGCTTTTATTGTTTTTCACGGTTTCGCTGGACTTTATCGGAATATAAGTAGAAAATAACACCTACCCAATGTTTCAATTTGTATGAATAAAACTGTAATTTATAATAATATGTATATCAAATGAACACGAAGTATTGTAAAAACTGTTACCTCTGTCGCGACACACTAGTTGGCACACAGTTAACGCGCGACTGCATTGGTCGACGGCCAGCCAATGATAAACGTTGCTGAGTAGAGTAGGCGTGTCCGATGCAACGAGGACTAATATGGCGATGGTAAGTGAAAAAACAGAGAACGATACAACTGATAATGCTGTAGTAGAAAATATAGGCTGCTCACTTCAACTGTGTTCTCAGCGACAGTAAACTTGTGCCGTCGTCGAAGGGGTAATGGTACTGACAGATGACAGAGCCACATTGTACTTAAGAATACAGATGTAAGACATCCGCTAATCTCGCGATCTCCAGACGCACACGCCAGCAAAATGGCGTGACTGGCCAGTGGCATGTCGGAGCGCTGTTCGCCAATCGGCGCCTCGTAACGCAACACCCCCCCCCCCNGCGCCCGGTAACTTCCTCACCAGTCGGCAGCCCAGCCAATAAGGAACTGTTCGCCAAAACCAGCATAGCCAATCAGATACAAGGACCGATCCAGAGCCAATCAGTCGGTGGGTACGCCCACATCAAAGGAACCGCCACGTCATTTCATCTCTGTGTACTTATTTACTCTGGGGCTTTATATCAATGGCAGTACAGTTCCGAACAAAAACAATTTGTTTGTTGCAACGCCCAAAATATAACATTTTTGTCAGTTTGCTGAAAGCGTTGAGTTCTACGTCAAACAAATTTAGCAGTTCACATAATAAATAATCAGGAGCAGCGATATTTCGCAAAAAAAAGATTTCGAGACGTCCAGTTTTTTTGATTGGCCGAAGCATGTTCTGGTCCGTGTTAACTGTTTGCGTACGAATCACGAAGGTTCGGTGTCGACGTTACGGGGTCCTGAGTGGCTCGCTAATATGCGGAAAAGCCACCAGCAGTTAACTAACGTATCACAACAGCTGAGGTGTGTATATGGTATTGAAGTCTACTGTGTGCTCCGATTTCTTTCGCGAAAAATCGCTGGCCCCACAAATGATATATCCAGTTGCGTTTATTCTGTTCGCAAAGAAACATCACTCCATCTTACTCGTGTTTACCCGTTCACACACAATTTACTTAATTGTGTACATTATGCACGTGCCGTGTAGGTAAATTTTGGTCTGTACTGTACACTGCGAAGCTCAGTGACCAAATTAGAGACCTGAAAAATTCGCGGATTCATTTTGGGACAAGCTAGAATTCAAAACACGTGTGTTTATATAACTTTAGCCATTGGTCCACACGGTGTTTGACACCTCCTGGAGAAGGCTGGCACAATCGTTGCCTTCCACTGTGACAGCAGACAACCAGTGTATAGTAAATATCGGCGTATTTGCACATAAGACTGTCGAGTCTAGCCTGCAGGTCACTGAACTCGCGAATTTTTCAGGTCTCTACCAATAATCTTACCTGTGGCTAAATGTTTCGCAAACCGTCTTTCTTCTCTAGGTCATTATTAGTTCATATTACTGTAGCCGAACATGTAGTCTACATCTCATTGGCTGTGACAACGAAACAAGTGTTGTGTCGACTTAACTACAGCACGCATCGTAATATTTTATGTTTGCAAAACCTGAAACCGTAAATTAAAGTGGTTATGGAAAGGGTTAAACAGAACCTGTGCAAGGCTGTACAGCAAACAGTGGTAGATAAATTACTTAACACTGCGTCATTATAGTTTCCCAAGTTCTTGCTTTCACAGTTAATGGGACAGAATTACAAGTCTAAGTAATCCCCGTGGCAGACGATTCCCAAGGCAGCAAGAACAAGTTGTTCTAATTTTAGTCTTTATTAACGACCTTATTAAATGAATGTGGGTGAGCTATAAACGAGGCGGAATGAAAAGAAAAAAAATACCTAACTGGAAAGAAATGCGAATTTCTTGAAAAATGTTCTATTCCCATTCGAATATCTCAGAAAGGTCATCTGGCTAGTTAAAAACCGGAACATGTTAGGGTGAGGGTTTTAAATTAAGATTGCATGACGTCAGTGCTAAAAAATAATAAATAACTTGACGAAATAACTTATACAAAAGTTTAATTTATTCATATTTTTATTTTTGATACACCATTCATACAGAGCAACATCCATGCAGAAATATTTCTACTTGTATCTGAAAACGATGTTTTTAATTCATGCTCACGTATGTTACAGATAATTACAAACAAGTCTCTACTGTAGTTACGCCACTGTCATGTCAGTAACAATGTGTGATCGGTGACCTATGTAAGAGTAATATCAGTTACTAAGATGAACAAAATTTCAATTAGAGAGAAATCAGTCTATAAGAATATTCTCTCGAAAATGAGTTGCTACCGACGCCTTTCATGTTAGACACTGGCACTCATTTTCACGGAGTAAAATTTAATTAACTTGTTTTAATTGATTAACGGAAATGATTTACTTAGGAAAGCTTGTTTCGTAGAGTGCCAGACAGTTATTTGGGAGATCGCGAGTTCTTCACCGACTGTGCCCACCAGTATAGGAAGGAGGCTTTTTCGCCGCAGGATTTTCATTTGCTGTCCCAGGCGACTGTTTGTGCCTCCGCTCAGTTTCCGGACAAAAAAAAATTACGCAGCGTTTAGATTATGGTGTGAAGGAAAACAGGACAGCTGTTAAACATGAGTAGAGACCTGAAAAACTCGCTGTTTCATTTCGGGACAAGCTAGAATTCAAAACCGCGTTGTATTGCTTATTCTATTAGCCCACCCGTTAGTTTACACCTCCAGGACAACTCTGAGCCAATAATAAATGCACAGTAAAATGCAGACCGAATCACCGTCTTCCGCTAATATAACAAGCAACCAATGAACAGTGATATTTGCATTATTTTACATACGACAAGGTCACTGAACTGGCGAATTTTTCAGGTCTCTAAACACGAGTCTGTAATTTTTTTTTTCGCGGATGCCCTAGAGGTATGAAATGTAGACTTGGCGAGGCCAACGAGCAATTAGCCAATTACGTACTAGTCGGAGTGCCCCTCCGTGCTCACATCCAACCAGCGCCGAATCAATGCGCTATTAGCGAATTGCAACACCGCGTTAGCTGCTACGTCAGCTGCAAGGCCTCTGTCAACTAGCGTCTGCATGCAGACGGCGCCCTTGTCGAGCCTTCTAGAGACAGGCGGGCGTCCACGTCACACGGTAAATAAATACACACATGAAATGACGTGGCGGTTCCTTTGATGTGGGCGTACCGATTCACTGATTGGCTGTGCGACTCTGTGGAAACGGGTCCGGCGTATACTTGGCTATACTGCGTGCTGCAAAAAGGGTTCCTATTGGCTGGGCTGCCAGCTGGCAAGTAGGCTACCAGGCGCTGATTGGAGAACGATGTTCCGACACGTTGCCGGTCACTGACGCCATTTTTGTTGGCGTTTGCAGCTGGAGTTCGTAGTATAAGCGACTGTTTCACCTCTGTCTACTTAAGTACTCTTTGGCGACTCTGCGCTCCTTCTCTCGCTAGCGGATCCATCGTCGATATATTGGGAATTGGGGAGGAGGTTGTAGAGGAGGTGGGGCGAGAAGCGACTCAGTTGCGCCACACCTCTCACTAAAGTAATGCCCCCCCCCCATAACCCAGCGCTAGTCAGTATTAAAATGGGGTTGTTTCCCCCGCTCCCGCATTCCGGTGCTGCTCCGTACTCGTCTCGTTTCGCTCTCATCGGCTCTCGAGACCTCGCTGTTAAGATCCGCCCAAACCTCTCCACTCACTCGCTCATGATATGACGTGGCGGTTATTGCAATGTGGGCGTACCCATTCTCTGATTGGCTACGCGAGGGTCTGTACGCAGGCGCAACGTTGCCTATTGGCTGACCTGCCGGGTGACGAGTATGCTACCAGGTGCTGATTGGCGAACGGAGTTCCGTCACGTTGCTGATCAGTGACGCCGTACTGGAGCTCGCGAAATAAGCTGCTAGTTTCACGTCGCTCAGTGAGCGCGTCCGGCTGAACATTACCACGCCACTGTGCCGGCACGAGAACCACCTGGCGACGTACACTCACGCCTCGTCGCCTCGCGGCCTCTTTGAACTGTCAGTGTGTGTCGCTGCGCATGTCACAACCCCAGTACAGTCCGGTCTGCGGCACGATTGCCCCCTCGCCCGAGCACCTCGAGTGTCACCCATTCTGAAGGGCAGCAGTTGCGTCAGTCCTGTGTGAAATGCGATAATGCATTTCCGTGAATGTCGTTCTCACACGCCATGTCAGTATTCCTGCAAAAACACGCCCATAATCAGCGCAGGCAGTACGATTTCAAAGTGTAATGGCCTTGCCGAGATAAAGGATAGGGGTTTACATGCTATAATCTATTCGCGGTTTTGTCACACTTTTTGAAATAAACCTTTGAAAAACCATTTATGACGTTCTTGGATGTTTCCTATATGTGTCATGCATCACAAGCGTTTTGTATTTGCGTTAATATAAGAATACTATATTTTCATTAACTTCAACTTTCACTTGCTTTGTATCCGTAAAGTATAACATTTTGCATTTATAATTGATATAAACAATAACCGGAAGAAAATAGTTGTGTTGGTAATACCTAGTAAGAAATAGTTCTAATAAAAAATATTATTGGAACTGACGGCCCACGAATGCGGTGCGTTGTCCTTTGGTGTAATTTTCTATACTCGGTTACGCTTTGTTTGCATGGAGCGGAGGGATATCCTGGAAGTAGAACTTAAGCAGGGCTTCAGAAAAATTTTAAGTAACTGTAAATTGACTATACATGATTTAAGGTGTGCCTCAGACACCTTTCGTAATATATCTTTCAAATATAAAAATCTAAGAGAAGAACCTTACAATAAGAGAGCAAGTACTAGTAAATTAATAAAGAGTTAATCGTTTCTGTGCGTTTTGTCTCTATAAATCTTCAATGGCCCCCGATTTTCAGGATATTAAAAATCGTTATATATATATATATATATATATTGTAGCAATGTTACCTGTCAAATTTGGTCAAAGTGTTTTTTGTTCGAAGTGATATCGTGAAAGGTGGCTGAGACAGCAGACTACATGTGGGGCATACCGCTTATTCGTCTTCTGCGCATGTACCCAACATTGATATCCCAAAGAAACACAACTGTCAAAGTCACATGATCAACACTGATGAACGTGTTGATCTTAATTTGTAAATGACAAGCACTTTTACATGAATTAAATACTTTTAAAAATTTTAATTTAATCAAACTGAATTACAGATTGGTTAGAAAACATCTTAAAGCACTTGTTTACCAAGCAGTGTTCTAACCTCAAATCCAATCCACGCCGTTTTCGCTAGACGTGTTGGCAGTTGAGCAGTTCAATGTCGGGGAACGGAGACTGGTTGTGCGCAGCCAGCGAGGTCACTCTACCTCGTCCTTAGTCTAAGGCTGAGACGCCTAAAAGCACCCCCTGACTAGTCGGCGCCTTGGAATTGTTTACTGCGTTTGAGAAGCGCTAGGGCGATAAGGGCGAGACTGCCACGCGCATGTAGCACGCCACCGCCTCTTCGCGCAGGGCTCTGAACTGGCGTACAATTCTCGTCGTGCTGCATGCACCTATCAGACTGTAAGAGGCGACCCTGCATTCTTATTGGTGGAAAGTCTTTAGTAAAGTTCAGTGCAGGTCCATTTAGCAGTTACGCGTGTTTCAGACCAGTATATTATTTTAAAATAAAGCCGCGTGAAAAAGTTGTTTTAAGGTATGTTGGAGGTTTAGAAGGAATGGTATTTTTAATGTGCGTGATGTTTTTAGAGTTTTATTCGTCCCTCGTTGGAAGGTGTTTCTTTTCGTATATAGGTATAATGGAAACACGTTTATTGGTTTCACAAAAAATTCGCGGATTTCAAGCGCACAACAACGCATTTCAAGCGCCAGATGGGCGGTACTCTTGATCCCTTGCCTGGGAAGGTCTGGACGTCAGAAAGTTTCATTACGGGCGACGCTTGAAGTTCAAAAATCTCGTAATGTAATTCCCCTGTATGGTGAGGGATCAAAATGTAAACATGATCTTTTCGTTACATGAACAACCAGCTTACCATGAACCTTATTGAGATGCAAGTGGATTTATGGAATTATTTTGGCAACAGCTTAGACGTTTCAGTTCTTGTCATGCTGGGATATCGCGGCGAGAGCCCAAAGAAGCTGTTCNGAGAGCCCGAAGAAGCTGGCCAGTCGGTTTGTCCACATTCAACCATTATATATTTTTGACAGTAATTTTATTAATTTTAGTAACAGGGATTGCTCACACAAACGTAAATCTTTCTTTCCATTCGAATATTCTGATGTCTGTGGGAAAAAACGTCTTACTGTTTTTTAGTTGTATGATATCAGCTATAGTGATACTTAATTTATCAACTTAATACATTTTACTGCAATTGTCATCTTTGTAAATTTTACTGCGATTATCAGCTGAATAAATTTTTCTGCGATTATCAACTTAATAAATTTTACTATGAATAGTACCTTGATACGCAGCTGTTGGGCCACCTAGACCAGCTCCTTCCCATGAAGAGTAATGCAGTGGGTATAGAAGAACTACGCCACAGTTTGGTTGGGAAAGGAACTAACAGAGAACGTGGCTTGTTATGAAGAACGAGCGGATGCACAAAGTATCCCCCTAGTGCTATTTTTCAGCTAATAATATTCTAACGGAATGTGCGCCAGGAATTTCATTAATGAATATTCCACATTCCAATTTTTTTCATGTATCGCTGAAGAAAAGTAAAAACAAAAAATGTTGTAATACGAAATTTGTTAAAATGCCATAGATATGTTATATTCCGCTGTTCGGAAAATATGCTTGTGTTGATAGTGAAGTTACGTTACACCTTAGTCCCAATTTCTGCACAGCTTATTTTNGCTGTTCGGAAAATATGCTTGTGTTGATAGTGAAGTTACGTTACACCTTAGTCCCAATTTCTGCACAGCTTATTTTACCTTCAACAACAACAAATTGGGACAATGTTGATTTATACTGTTTAAATAGTACCTGATTTATTTTCAGCTATTTTCCTTGGGGCAATTTACTCAGATAAATAAAGAGATTTACAGTACGGCAGTCCCGTATTTGTCGAATATCGTTATACATTGTTTAAATTGTACTGAAATCGTACTTGTAAGCAGATGGAAAATGGGAATTCACCGGCACAGGCGTCAGGCAACGGACACGCGGACTCACGGCCGCCATCTTGGATTTCCCTTTTTTCTCTCAAACCTTCCATTTTTTCCCTCAAAAACGTTCAAACTTGCCAGAATATCCCACAAAATTTCCCCCGGCGGAATTCGGCGGAAATTGAGCAAATGCCAGCCGGATTGTGCAATCATTTACAAGCAATTCCCGCTCTGTCGTTCCATGCCAGCACCATCCATCTTATCTGAAGAATGTTCGATTTCATTGCCCAGTCATGCAACTTCATTCACTACCGTGTTACAAGCATATGTTCCACGACCTATGTCGAATACAGAAATACAAATCACACACACTTATATGCTAATTGTACATATACTAGTCGCTCTTATACTAATAGCCCACATGTTAATCACCCCACCATCTGGCCTTCGTCACCGCCATCTTGGATTCCTGCCCACGCCCGCTCTATCACTTGGTTTTCTCATATTCCTTCTGTTATCTTTTATTCTCCCATGCCTTCTATAATTCCTTCTTGTCTCCCACCCCCATCCTCTCTACTGCTTTTTACGCCCTCCATCTTTAATTCCTGCACATGCCGCCAGACGTCTGCTGTAAGCGGCCATCTATAATTCTTGCGCCCACCGCCAGAGTGTGCTAAGTTCTACCGTTCGCAGCTCTGAGCGCTGGTATAGATGCGGAAATCTTGTGTGTTGGCAATCACGCCGCCTGCAGGGGCGTATTGCATGGGAAGAGTTAGGAGAAGAAATAAAGAAAATACTCGCATCGGCCTTCGCACTCCCCAGATAATAAACTCGTCATTACGAAAAAGATGATATTTAATGTCTAATAGATATGGAAAAAACTGCAGGCATCACGCGCACTCGCACACATAAACCTGTATATGTGTAACTGTTATATATACATATATAAATTACTACAACCTGTACATATGCCTATTCCGGTCCACGTGAATGCTGGTAACAAATTAAACTGCATTCGCATGTAACCAGCAGCCATACATACACACACAGTTGCACTGCGACGATCATGCACGAGCGCACGCACGCGAACTTCTATATCTCCAACTTGTCCGTGCATTCAGCGACGAGCGAAGCCGGCTCGCTAGCTTAGAGTCGCACCGCGTCAGTACTCAGTACATCTTAGGCCCATAGTTGGCTGTAATTTACGAACTCTTTAAGATACAGCCACCAAATTTATAACATAGACATCACCCCGACGACGAAAAGGGCCGCAGTGCAAGTATGCCCTAAGCCCAATTATAAGCATAGTTGGCTGCAATTTCCGAACTGTTTTAGATATAGTCATAAAATTCACAACATATGCATCACCCCTGATAACGAATAGAACGGTAGAGTAAATTACGCACTAAGCCCTCTTATAAGCATAGTTGGCCACCATTTCCCATCCGCCGAAGCTATAGCCACCAAACTCACAACATAGGCATCGCCTCCGGCGAAGAGTAGCACGGCAAGGTCATTACACCCTAAGCCTTCGTATTGCGCTCACTCGTCAATTACCCACCATCACGCTCGTAGTCAAGTACCACAGGTGTTATTTATATACATAAATATACATTAGCATGGGTAACCTTCAACAACTATCCATAAACTAAATAGTTAAGGTATACACAATCGCACTGTGAGCAAGATGTATGTAGTCGTGGAGGTTACAGCATAATTAATACATACAAATAAACACAGTCAGCCTGACAAGAGGGATAGCGGCCCGATGCCTCTCGGTTTGGGGGGTGAGGGGGTAGCGAGCTCGCATTCGTCACGTCAATGTGAAGGGGACGGTCTGATGTTTCCTTTATGGTGCGCCACCCCATTGGCACCTAGCTGTTCCCGGATACCTGAACGAGAAGTTGCCGCAACGCTGGATTGGTCGAGGAGCAACTGGTGACCAGGCTCTTCTTCACTGGCCCCCAAGAAGCCCGGATATTACCCCGTGCGATTTTTTTCTATGGGTGTACATAAATGATCAAGTGTTTCGTCCACCACTGCCGGCTAACATTGAAGACCTCAAAACGAGAATTACGGACGCCATCCAAACCGTAACACCGGACATGCTGACAAGAGTGTGGAAAAAGTTTGATTATCACGTAGATGTCGTTCGGGCCGCTCGTGGTGGTCACATTTAACATATATGAATGTATGGTAAACAAACTTCACGGTTCCATGGTTCATTTGATTGGTCAATGAAGGCTATAGGTTGTTTGGTTTTGATATGATAGACCTTACAAGTTGGGGTATTCTTTTATACTCATCCTGTAGATTCTCGTATATAATTCAGACAGTTGTTACTCTCGTATCAGTAAGACTTATCTAATGAAATCCTTAAAAGGGAGTGGAATGGGGGCAAATGGGGATGATGCCCTCCCTTAAAATGGCCTGGAAGAAGCACTGCTGGGGGCTGAGGTAGCTGAGTGGTTAGACTGCTCGCCTCTCACCAAGGCGAACCGGGTTCAATCCCTGGCCGGATCACTCCGGACTTTCACAAGTGGGAATCATGTATGACGATGCCGCTGGTCGGCGGGTTTTCTCGGGAATCTCCCGTTTACCCCGCCCTTGCATTCCCTTCGTTGCTCCAGTCTCACCTCATGTCACTCTCATCGGCTCTCAAGACCTCGCTGTTGAGAGCCGCCCAATCTCTACACTCATTCACTAATTGTTAAGAATAATTAGGTTGATATTTCGTAACAAGAAGCCCGTATAACGTCATGAATACAAAAGCGGGTAGGAGAAGATGCCCCAATGGATCCTCGCGTGGGCTGTCTTCGGTTGCAGAGTCCCGACTGCAGTGTTGTTGACTCGATGCCAATGAAGCTCTGCGAACGCTGGCTCTTGACCCATCCACTCTTTACGCTGAAGCGGGAGTTGAATTGAATGTGGGCATATCCTTCATCACACCAGCATCTCTTTTCCTCGAACTGCAAACACAATGTGCATAACGTTGGCAGCAGCTGGTGACGAGGATAATACACAAGGAACATTTGGCAAAGGCTATTCACGGTAAAGAAAGCGCTCTTGAGTGACCTTCTGAAAAAAAAAAATCACTACCTACAACTAGGGCTACCTGTTTTCCGCGAAAATATTTACAGTTGGGCTATACTTCAATATGCTAGGCGTACACTGCAATTTTCTGTGGTTGTTGTTAGGGACACCCGAATTTCGTGAAAATATTTCACTGCCAGTTGTATTTCATAACACTTTAGCTCAGATACACTTCAGCGATTGGATGATATCTGGGTGTTACGTGTCTGCCCGCGAATCACAGACGTACAGTAGCGGAGTACCCTAACACTGATTGGCCAATCAAGTAAGAAAATGTCTTCTCACAACCACAAGGAGCCAATAAGCATATCAATACTGCTGGTGTGCACGTAGGATATTGAAATCTAGCATGCGAGGAAATCTTTTTGCGAAACTCGGGTGTCCTGATGTATTGTCCACGTGTCAATGTGAGAAGACATGTCTCGCTGCGACAATCAGTATAAAGTTACCGCCATGCTGAACGTACGTGATTCCCGGCCGGACACCCGAGACACGTGACAGTTAAAATCACCCAATCACGAAACTACATCTGAACTAAAGTGTTTTGGAGCACAACTGGTCACATTGGATCAATCAGCACCACGACTGCTTGGGTTCGTCTGCAGTCACCGCAAAGTTCATGTGTTGGGAAGCCTTATCAAGTCCAAAGCAGAGTTATGGCCCATTCAGACTTTGACAGATTATTTATAAATGTTTATCCTGAATACAGGATACCCTGTGTGAATACCATATGTGTAGGGCCAATGACTTTTCGCGTAAAAATCGGAGCACACAGTAGACTTCAATACTATATACACACCTCAGCTGTTGTTATACCTCCATTGGCTGCTGGTGCCATGTCCGTTTTTGACCAAGCCACTCAGGACTAAGTAACTCCGACACTGAACCTTCGTGATTCGTGCGCAAAAGGTTAACACGGGCCAGAACATTTTTTAGCCAATCAAAGAAGCTGGACGACCCTACAGTGCTTTGGACTGTATCTTGTCTCGAAATCTTTTCGCGAAATATCACTGCCCCTACATATGTGCTATAAGTAGAATGATTATGCCGATTTGGTGACAAGAGAGTAGGGCGGGGAAGCCGGAGCAGGCCACCGTCATCTTCTAATTTCTCTTTTTCCTTCAAAATTTCCCCTTTTCCCTTAAAAAAAACGCCGATCCCCCAGCGGCAAAAACGAGCCGCGGAAAGGCACATTTCGATCCATCGGAAGGATTTGGGAGGCTCGCTTCTCGACGGCAGAGCAGTGGCAGCCATATTGGCTTTAGAGGCACGGGGTATGCAAAATCGATACACAGGGTCCAGGCTCCGAGTCAAACCTGACAATCAGCCATCTTGTCAGCATTCTTGTCCGTCATGTTGGATCCAGTTGATCTTGACCTTGACACGTGACCTTAAATGACAAACCAAAAAATTTCGAAACATTAAAAAAAATGATGAAAATTATTAAAAAATGTATTATAAAATTACTTAAAAATATTATTAAAATTTTTCTTTAAAAACTTACATTTCCGCAGGTCCCCTTCCCCAACTCCTTGTCAAGCAGACGACTGACCCTCCTCAAATCCATCACGTTGTCTTAACAATCCCCCTCACCCATACTCATTCTGGCATCTTTGATTTTTCGTTTGTCATTTGTTTATACATTGCTCAATGCCGCCATCTTAGATTTCATGTTTTCATTTTAAACACCTTGGTGGTGCTAGTGTATTAATTTACCCACCAGGCGAGTTGGCGATATAGCCACCAGGAGGCACCCATATTTGTTTATGTTTTTAAAATATAGGTTGTGCTGTCGGCGCCCTCCATACTGGATTCTATTTTCAATTTTTAGGTAATGCTTGTTTCTCGATTATGCAGCCTGTTATCGGCCTGTACCGGATGGTGACATTAACCATTCCTGCAAAGTACGTAAATTGTCATATAAAATTTTTTAAAATGTAATTATTTTGATTTTAAATTATTTTTACATGAAGTAATTTCTTAAATAAATAAAACACATCATATTAAAACNCTGTTCGGAAAATATGCTTGTGTTGATAGTGAAGTTACGTTACACCTTAGTCCCAATTTCTGCACAGCTTATTTTGCCTTCAACAACAACAAATTGGGATAATATTGATTTATACTGTTTAAATAGTACCTGATTTATTTTCAGCTATTTTCCTTGGGGCAATTTACTCAGATAAATAAAGAGATTTACAGTACGGCAGTCCCATATTTGTCGAATGTCGTTATACATTGTTTAAATTGTACTGAAATCGTACTTGTAAGCAGATGGAAAATGGGAATTCGCCGGCACAGGCGTCAGGCAACGGACACGCGGACTCACGACCGCCATCTTGGATTTCCCTTTTTTCTCTCAAACCTTCCATTTTTTCCCTCAAAAACGTTCAAACTTGCCAGAATATCCCACAAAATTTCCCCCGGCGGAATTCGGCGGAAATTGAGCAAATGCCAGCNTCGTTATACATTGTTTAAATTGTACTGAAATCGTACTTGTAAGCAGATGGAAAATGGGAATTCACCGGCACAGGCGTCAGGCAACGGACACGCGGACTCACGGCCGCCATCTTGGATTTCCCTTTTTTCTCTCAAACCTTCCATTTTTTCCCTCAAAAACGTTCAAACTTGCCAGAATATCCCACAAAATTTCCCCCGGCGGAATTCGGCGGAAATTGAGCAAATGCCAGCCGGATTGTGCAATCATTTACAAGCAATTCCCGCTCTGTCATTCCATGCCAGCACCACCCATCTTGTCTGAAGAATTTTCGAGTTCAATGCCCAATCATGCAACTTCATGCACTATCGTGTTACAAGCATATGATCCACGACCTATGTCGAATACAGCAATACAAATAACACACACATATATGCTAATTGTACATATACTAGTCTCTCTTATCCTAATAGCCCACATGTTAATCACCTCACCATCTGGCCTTTGTCACCGCCATCTTGGATTCCTGCCCACGCCCGCTCCATCACTTGGTTTTCTCATATTCCTTCTGTTATCTTTTATTCTCCCATGCCTTCTATAATTCCTTCTTGTCTCCCACCCCCATCCTCTCTACTGCTTTTTACGCCCTCCATCTTTAATTCCTGCACATGCCGCCAGACGTCTGCTGTAAGCGGCCATCTATAATTCTTGCGCCCACCGCCAGAGTGTGCTAAGTTCTACCGTTCGCAGCTCTGAGCGCTGGTATAGATGCGGAAANCTGCTGTAAGCGGCCATCTATAATTCTTGCGCCCACCGCCAGAGTGTGCTAAGTTCTACCGTTCGCAGCTCTGAGCACTGGTATAGAAGCGGACANAATCTTGTGTGTTGGCAATCACGCCGCCTGCAGGGGCGTATTGCATGGGAAGAGTTAGGAGAAGAAATAAAGAAAATACTCGCATCGGCCTTCGCACTCCCCAGATAATAAACTCGTCATTACGAAAAAGATGATATTTAATGTCTAATAGATATGGAAAAAACTGCAGGCATCACGCGCACTCGCACACATAAACCTGTATATGTGTAACTGTTATGTATACATATATAAATTACTACAACCTGTACATATGCCTATTCCAGTCCGCGTGAATGCTGGTAACAAATTAAACTGCTTTCGCATGTAACCAGCAGCCATACATACACACACAGTTGCACTGCGACGATCATGCACGAGCGCACGCACGCGAACTTCTATATCTCCAACTTGTCCGTGCATTCAGCGACGAGCGAAGCCGGCTCGCTAGCTTAGAGTTGCACCGCGTCAGTACTCAGTACATCTTATGCCCATAGTTGGCTGTAATTTCCGAACTGTTTTAGATATAGTCATAAAATTCATAACATATGCATCACCCCTGATAACGAATAGAACGGTAGAGTAAATTACGCACTAAGCCCTCTTATAAGCATAGTTGNTATGCATCACCCCTGATAACGAATAGAACGGTAGAGTAAATTACGCACTAAGCCCTCTTATAAGCATAGTTGGCCGCCTTTTCCAAACCGTTTGATATATAGTCTTCAAACTCATAACATAGGAATCACCCTTTATGCTGAATAGGTGGGTAGGGGTCAATTAGGCCTTTAACCCTCGTATAAGCATAGTCGGCTGTAACTTTCGACCTGTTTAAGATGTAGTCATCACATTCATAATATAGAGATCACCCCCGGCGACGAAAAGGACCGCAGGGTCAAGTACGCCTTAAGCCTTATTATAAGCATAGTTGGCCATCATTTCCCATCCGCCGAAGCTATAGCCACCAAACTCACAACATAGGCATCGCCTACGGCGAAGAGTAGCATGGCAAGGTCATTACACCCTAAGCCTTCGTATTGCGCGTACTCGTCAATTACCCACCACCACGCTCGTAGTCTGGTACCACAGGTGTTATTTATATACATAAATATACATTAGCATGGGTAACATTCAACAACTATCCATAAACTAAATAGTTAAGGTATACACAATCGCACTGTGAGCAAGATGTATGTAGTCGTGGAGGTTACAGCATAATTAATACATACAAATAAACACAGTCAGCCTGACAAGAGGGATAGCGGCCCGATGCCTCTCGGTTTGGGGTGGTGAGGGGGTAGCGAGCTCGCATTCGACACGTCAATGTGAAGGGGATGGCCTGATGTTTCCTTTATGGTGCGCCACCCTATTGGCACCTAACTGTTCGCATATACCTGAACGAGACGTTGCCGAAACGCTGGATTGATCGAGGAGCAACTGGTGACCAGGCTCTTCTTCACTGGCCCCCCAAGACGCCCGGATATTACCCCGTGCGATTTTTTTTCTATGGGTGTACATAAAGGATCAAGTGTTTCGTCCACCACTGCCGGCTAACATTGACGACCTCAAAACGAGAATTACGGACGCCATTCAAACCTTAACACCTGACATGCTGACAAGAGTGTGGAACAAGTTTGATTATCACGTAGATGTCGTTCGGGCCGCTCGTGGTGGTCACATTGAACATATATGAATGTATGGTAAACAAACTTCACGGTTCCACGGTTCATTTGATTGGTCAATCAAGGTTATGCGTTGTTTGGTTTTGATATCATAGACCTTAAAAGTTAGGGTATTATTTTATACTCATCCTGTAGATTCTCGTATATAATTCAGACTGTTGTTACTCTCGTACTAGTAAAACTTATCTAATGAAATCCTTAAAAGGGAGTGGGATGGGGGCAAATGGGGATGATGCCCTCCCTTAAAAAAACCTGGAAGAAGCACTGCTGGGGGCTGCGGTAGCTGAGTGGTTAGACAGCTCTCCTCTCACCAAGACGAACCGGGTTCAATCCCTGGCTTTCACAAGTGCGAATCGTGTTGGAAGATGCCGCTGGTCGGCGGGTTTTCTCGGGAATCTCCCGTTTACCCCACCCTTGCATTCCCTTCGTTGCTTCAGTCTCACCTCATTTCACTCTCATCGGCTCACAAGACCTCGCTGTTGAGAGCCGCCCAAATCTCTACACTCATTCACTAATTGCTAAGAATAATTAGGTTCATATTTCGTAACAAGAAGCCCGTATAACGTCATGAAAACGAAAGTGGGTCGGAGAAGATGCCCCAAATGGACCCCCACGTGGGCTGTCTTCGGTTGCAGAGTCCCGACTGCAGTGTTGTTGACTCGATGCCAATGAAGCTCTGCGAACGCTGGCTCTTGACCCATCCACTCGTTACGCTGAAGCGGGAGTTGAATTGAATGTGGGCATATCCTTCATCACACCAGCATCTCTTTTCCTCGAACTGCAAACACAGTGTGCATAACGTTGGCAGCAGCTGGTGACGAGGCTAGTGACGAGGATAATACACAAGGAACATTTGGCAAAGGCTATTCACGGTAAAGAAAGCGCTCTTGAGTGACCTTCTGAAAAAAAAAAATCACTACCTACAACTAGGGCCACCTGTTTTCCGCGAAAATATTTACGCTCGGGCTATACTTCAATATGCTAGGCGTACACTGCAATTTTCTGTTGTTGTTAGGGACACCCGAATTTCGTGAAAATATTTCACTGCCAGTTGTATTTCAACGTGCATGTCTATGCCCGCGAATCACAGACGTACAGTAGCTGAGTACCCTAATACTGATTGGCCAATCAAGTAAGAAAATTTCTTCTCACAACCACAAGGCGCCAATAAGCATAATAATACTGCTGGTGTGCCCGTGGGGTATTGAAATCTAGCATGCTAGGAAATCTTTTTGCGAAACTCGGGTGTCCTTATTTATTGTCCACGTGTCAATGTGAGAAGACATGTCTTACCTCGCTGCAAAAATCAGTTTAAAGTTACCGCCACGCTGAACGTACATGATTCCCGGCCAGACACCTGAGACATGTGACAGTTAAAATTACCCAATCACGAAACTGCATCTATTCCTACTGTAAATATATGATGAGCTCAAACTACAAATCCTAGTAATCCAATTGCTCCTGTTGCAAACATTATACCTAAATTTCTGAATACTTCTTTTTTTCCTCTTTCATGTGCAATAATATGTGAAATTATACCAAATCCCGGTAAAATTAAAATATATACTTCTGGGTGACCGAAAAATCAAAATAAATGTTCATATAAGATAGGATCTCTTCCCCAGCAGGATCAAATAATGATGTATTTATATTTCGGTCAGTTAATAATATTGTGATTGCCCCGGCGTACAACTGGAGTTTGGAGTACAACTGGTCACATTGGATCAATCAGTACCACGACCGCCTCCAACCCGGGATTCTGGGTTCGTCTTGCAGTCACCGCAAAGTTCAAGTATTGGGAAGCCTTATCAAGTCCAGAGCAGTGTTATGGCCCATTCAGACTTTGACAGATTATTTATAAATGTTTATCCTGATTACAGGATACCCTGCGTGAATACCATATGCGCTATAAGTAGAATTATTATATGCCGATTTGGTGACAAGAGAGTAGGACGGGGAAGCCGGAGCCGGCCACCGGCATCTTGGAATTTCCCTTTTGCCTTCAAAATTTCCTCCTTTTCCCTCAAAAAGGCACCGATCCCCCAGCGGCAAAAACGAGCCACAGAAAGGCACATTTCGATCCATCGGAAGGATTTGGGAGGCTCGCTTCTCGAGGGCAGAGCAGTGGCAGCAATATTGGTTTTATTGGCACAGGATATGCAAAATTGATACACAGGGCCCAGGGTCCGAGTCAAACCTGACCATCAGCCATCTTGTTAGCATTGTTGTCCGTCATATTAGATCCAGTTGATCTTGACCTTGACACGTGACCTTAAATGACAAACCAAAAAATTTCGAAACATTAAAAAAAATTATTTAAAAATGTATTATAAAATTACTTAAAAATAACATAAATTTTTTTCTTTAAAAACTTACATTTTCGCAGGTCCCCTTCCACAGCTCCATGTCAAGCAGACGACTGACCCTCCTCAAATAAATCACATTGTCTTAACATTCCCCTCACCCATACTCATTCTGGCATCTTTGATTTTTCGTTTGTCATTTGTTTATACACTGCTCAAGGCCGCCATATTAGATTTCATGTTATCATTTTAAACATCTTGGTGGTGCTAGTGTATTAATTTACCCACCAGGCGAGTTGGCGATTTAGCCACCAGGAGGCACCCATATTTGTTTATGTTTTTAAAATACAGGTTGTGCTTTCGGCGCCCTCCATACTGGATTCTATTTTCAATGTTTAGGTAATGCTAGTTTCTCGATTATGCAGCCTGTTATCGGCCTGTACTGAATGGTGACATTGACCATTCCTGCAAAGTACGTAAATTGTCATATTTAATTTTTTTTAATGTAATTATTTTGATTTTAAATTATTTTTACATGAAGTAATTTCTTAAATAAATAAAACACATCATATTAAAACNAATGTAATTATTTTGATTTTAAATTATTTTTACATGAAGTAATTTCTTAAATAAATAAAACACATCATATTAAAACAAACTTAATATTATTTTGTTAATGTATAACATGGAGAAAAATGCAGGTTTATTAATTGCAATCTTTTGTGTTCACCGCTCGATGTCCGCATCGTCGACCCAGGAATTGTAGCAGGCTGAGAAACCCCACCACTTGTATCCCAGCAGGTCGGATTCTGCAAACTCCCTGGTCTGCTTGCGAAGCAGAAGTTCGTAAAGCCCTGGGGTTCCTCGTGTCTTGTAATTGTCAACTCGGGTGATCCCATCTGGTAGAAACACTATTGCATCAGCACCGAGGAACCATTTATAACTATTCCTGTATACACCATATGTCATATCATTATTACGAGATGTGTACGATTGTAGGTACCGACGAACCAGAGCAGTGGGTTTGAAGACTCTCTTCCGTACTTTTTTTCTTGTGTGATAAATCCACATCCGATCCATCGTCCCGATCTGTTTGTACATCTTCATGTTTCCGCTTCTTCGTAGGCTCAGCAGTGTCGTCGATTTCTGTCTTCACGACTACGGGTGCTCCATCGATCTCCCTGAGCACTTCGAGACGACGAGTAATGGGCTTAAAAATTTCTTCATTTATAAGGCTGTGTGAAATTTTGTCTCTCTTGGCGAGCGAATACTTCGAGCGAACAGACTGTATCACTCGATGTAAGTCGCTGGCAATGTCCGACATCGCACTGAATAAAAGTTATTACTGTCGCTCTATTTTATAGGTTTAGTTTTGGGTCTCCGCCAAAATACTTTCGATCTTGCCCAGACGTTCGCTGCATACATCCAATATGTCCCTGCTGTAATTTTGAATATCCGTTATCGTGGCGAGGTGGGAAATCGAGTTAGAGAATGCATGATCTATGGAATCTTTCAGTCCTTTCAGATTCTCTTCATTTTGTGCAGATGCCACATTCAATCTGTCGATAATTTGCCTTTGAACTCTCTTCACATGCTCGCCCATGGCCATCATATCGCGGACGATCTCGGTCTTCACACACTCCGTCTTCGCCCCGAGCTCGGACAGATAGTTGCGAAAGAATGTGTTTTGTTCGGTCAACATACTGCGGAGTTCCGAGATGATGGCATTACCAGTTTCAAGGACGAAATGTTTAGAAGCAGCATACTCGGATCGTTCGGGTTCGCCAACATTTCGAATTATTCTTCTACCAGTATCGCAAGTTCCATCGTTTCTTGGTACGATACAACCTCCACCTTCGTCTATGTCAAGACGCAACTTGAGGCTACTTTGCCTGAATTTCGATATGCTGTAACTCATTCTCGACTGTCGACGATGAACTGATCGAATCCTCGCTGGCACCTGCCATTATAAAGGGGCCAGTCCTCAACGATCGTCAAAAATCCGCACTTGTCTTTCCAGCACAAAGCACACAGACCCTTGAAATCTGATAGCATCATGTCTGTATTGACATGATCGTCGTAAACATGTCGCAAATTCATATCGTCCATGCGAAACAGCACCAACATATTTGCATAGTCGTGGAGCAGCTGTTTCGGTACGCGTGAGTAAGTATGGCCGAGTCACACGCAGTCCACCTTCGCGTGCCTTCCCGTGCTTAAGTACTCCTGGACGCACTTTTGTTTCTCGCAGGCAACGTCATCGAAGACAACTATCGAGTTTGCCAACGCTTCGCTAGGAGGCACGATGGCTTCGTTATATTTGCAAGGGAACTAACCTATACCATCCACGGCTTGCACTACTCGTGCCAGTCGTTGGTATTTCTGTTGCTGGAGCGATTTGGAATATAGGTACATTCTCAAACCGAAGTCCATTCTCTTCTTCTTCCAGAAGACTCAGTAGGACGCATGTTTCCCCCCAATTTCTATGCTCTTGAAGACTAAGCTGACACTTAAAGTTTTGCTATTTCACTGGGATCGGATTAAAAGTAAAAAATTACAACTAGGCAACATTTCTATTTGTAAGAAAAACTGATCTTCATTCATGATTTCTGAAACGAACACACTGGATTGTAAAACCTATTACATCTTTAGCGACACGTTAATTGGTACACAATTAACGAGTGACTTCATTGGCCGACGGCCAGCCAATTGTAAACGTTGCAGAGTACAGTAAACGTGCCCGTGAAGCCAGGACCAATTAGGACGATGGTAAGCGGAAATACAGAGACCAACACAACTTATATCTCTGTGATAGAAAATATACGCAGCTCATTACAATATTCTCCTCATTGGCAGTAAATTTGTGCCGTCGTCAAAGTGCCGCACAATGCAGATATCAACAGTAACTTTTCTTGGAATCCTTGGTGTAGGTCAATGAGTTTCAACTGCATTGATCCAGCATAACACTCAAGTCTGCGTGAATATTTATTGAACAGTGCGATAAAGCATTTTATTTAGCCTGAAACAGCGTATATAAAGATCCTTTAAGTTCACCTTATAATTCAGTACCAAGGTAGACAGCATGCACTAGTGTGTTCTTGTTTCACGTGTGTCATTGGGTTTCCATTCGTCCGACACGTCCTGCGGAAGTCACAACCAACAGTAAACCTTCAGCACTCTAGTAGCTTCGTTCCGTGAGCCCTGATAGAACAAAAGTTCGAGTTCTCTCTGAGACTGCGACCATTGAACAAGTGATCTCTGCTCGAACGCGTAGAGGTCTGTGGAGTAGCCTAGCTTGGCGCCATTTTGTAATGCGGAATTGTAGGGTCGCAGAATAAATATATACGCAGACACGAAATGGCTTGGCGGTTTCTTTGACGTGGGCGTACTCGTTCTCTGATTGGTTGTACGAGGATCTGGGAACGGGACTTGCGTCTGGTTGGCTCCCGAGTACTGCTATTTGGTGGTGTGTGCGGCTACTTCACCTCTGTATACTTGTTTACTCTGTGTTAGGAACTCTAATGATGTAGGTAGGGATAGGAAACTGTCGCTAGTTCAATGACCTGTAGGCTAGACTCCACAGTACTGTGTACACTCGGGTCTCAGGTGTTTGTACACCGGCTGCTGCTCCAGAGAGTAGCCAGTGTTACTACACACCTGGCAGTATGGCACTCGCTACTTGTTTCCTAGCCAGTCTGCTATTGGCTTAGAGTCGTCCAGGGCGTGTCTAATGAACTGTAGGCTAGACTCCACAGTACTGTGTACACTCGGGTCTCAGGTGTTTGTACACCGGCTGCTGCTCCAGAGAGTAGCCAGTGTTACTACACACCTGGCAGTATGGCACTCGCTACTTGTTTCCTAGCCAGTCTGCTATTGGCTTAGAGTCGTCCAGGGCGTGTCTAATGAACTGTAGGCTAGACTCCACAGTACTGTGTACACTCGGGTCTCAGGTGTTTGTACACCGGCTGCTGCTCCAGAGAGTAGCCAGTGTTACTACACACCTGGCAGTATGGCACTCGCTACTTGTTTCCTAGCCAGTCTGCTATTGGCTTAGAGTCGTCCAGGGCGTGTCTAATGAACTGTAGGCTAGACTCCATAGTCCTGTGTACACTCGGGTCTCAGGTGTTTGTACACTGGCTGCTGCCTCAGAGAGTAGCCAGTGTTACTCCACACCTGGCAGTATGACACTCGCTACTTGTTTCCTAGCCAGTCTGCTATTGGCTTAGAGTCGTCCAAGGCGGGGTTTTGGAGAGTTTCCCCCGCTGTACTAATACTCATCCTTATTTACTTATTTTTTAGATTCCTACGATGTTTCTTTACTGTCCTCTTCTGCGGAAGAGCACTATTTGAGAGCTGGCATGTATGAATGTCATTTACTGCTCCTGTTATTGTTTCTGTAAAGGGTCTTTATTTGCAAATAAACAATTTTGAAATCAATCAATCATCCAGGGCGTCTATAATGAACTGTGATGCAATCGCAAACGTGACTTCAGTGTGCACGCGTGGGACGTCGATCATGTCCTGACATGAATTCGCGAAATTTTCCTGTCCCTAAATATAGGTTATGGCACGTCGTCATAAAGCGCCTTTGATAACGGCTGTGTGCGTGAAGGCCGTCTGCTCGATGCTGCAGTAGACAACAGACAGACTATACTGAAGTTTCTTGGCACCAGCGGAACCACAAAAGCCGTTTTACCGCGCCATGTTTACGTTTCCATCTCTAGCATCACACCTGCCGCCCTTCGTGGCGTAGTTCATGTAGGACAACTTACNCGCGCCATGTTTACGTTTCCATCTCTAGCATCACACCTGCCGCCCTTCGTGGCGTAGTTCATGTAGGACAACTTATGACGTTATGTCCTTTGGTTACTCTCTCTGAGAAAGCCTAGGAGTATCTGCCATCTTTATGGATAAATCGGGGCAAATTCAATATCAGATGCCCCCTGTCAGGCATAAAACGCTTAGTCAATAGATACAAATCTTAAAATGCGTGTTTTTGTTGAAGTGAATTATTTAATGTTTAAAAGAAGTGTCCACTCAATTTAGTTAGCTCCACTTGTAACATAAGTAGGGCCTTTTGCTCGACTTAGAGTTTTATTTCAGAACTGAAATTGTTTATTAAGTTGTAGTTTTAATCTTATTTGTTTGATGTGTTAAACAAATTATCGGAGGATGGTTTATATGCCATCTGAAGATATTTTTGATTTACACATACACCCAGATAGAGCGGATATGTAATAATTTTACTATTAAAATATACTTATTGGAATTATTTATCTTATTAAGTTAGGTTGCCTATATAGTAAATAAAATAATTCTGTTATCATTATCAACCACTAGAAAGTTGAATTTTAGCAAAATGTTTGTATTGAACACATATTCTTATTACTTGTAGAAGGAGTCTTGCTCGTATAGAATTAGANGAATTTTAGCAAAATGTTTGTATTGAACACATATTCTTATTACTTGTAGAAGGAGTCTTGCTCGTATAGAATTAGATGTGTTTATAATATTTAGAAGACGAAATTATTTTTACTGTCAAATAGCAATCATTTTCTAAATCCACTCAAATATTTTTTAAAGAAAATATGTTTAGGTTACTAACTTACGAAAAAANAAATAGCAATCATTTTCTAAATCCACTCAAATATTTTTTAAAGAAAATATGTTTAGGTTACTAACTTACGAAAAAAAATAGCTTGTAGGATAAAACAAAGTATTCCATTGCCCACAAACATTATTGAAATAAACAATAGTAAGATCCANAAAAAATAGCTTGTAGGATAAAACAAAGTATTCCATTGCCCACAAACATTATTGAAATAAACAATAGTAAGATCCAGTTGTCAAAGAAGCGAGGATGATTTACGACTCGTCTTTGTAAACTACCGTTGGTGGAGGGGCATAAATGATTAAGCACGCAGATACTGTGTACGAACACATCTATTCCAGCCACTCTTCGTTTGCTTTTACAATGGCAGATGTCAGAAAATAGCATTTTCCTGCTCGCGACAGCTATTTCGCACAGTCTCCGGACGTAACGAACAGTGCTGTATTTGCTATGAAATTTATTTTTGCTTACATAAATTGTTTACGACATATCTTTTGAAGTTTCCGGAAACGAGACAGCTCGCTAAAAGCTTTATTCTGTGNTTTCAGCTATGATTTATCGCTGGCTTTGTGGCTGAAGGAAGCTGACACGTTTCTGATCTTACTGAATTAGTTTGTGGCTTGAGGCATATCATAGGCGGGCCTAATTTGACGGAGCCACTGTTTTGGCATTATGACTTATTTTCTCACTTTTATTGACTTGTTCGGCTGTCGGTGTAAATTGAGAAATATTTCTCTGAATGAATCCCGTATGTGAAATAAAAAAATAAAATTGGAATTTGTACCGTTATTTTAAGGAATACTAATACAGTCTTTCCACAGTATTTTCACAGTTTTTTAAATTAAACTTTTGAAAAGTCACCCCATGTATGATGTGGATTGCTGTTTTATAAATATGCCACGTGTCACAAGCGTTTTATACTCTAACACAAAAGTATCTTGTTTTTGATTAATTCGAACTTAGTTATATTGTGTCTTTTAATTTATAATTAATGTGAATATAATGCCCAGTAGAAATAGTTCTCATGCAAAATATTATTAAACTGAGGGGGGCACTATTCCAGTGCTTCGTCCCTTTGATGTAGAATTCTACACTAGGTTAAGCTTTTTTTTTGCATGAGGCGGAGGAATATCCTGAAAGTAGAACTTTATCAGGGCTTCAGAAAAGTCGGAAGTAACCGTTAATGAACTACAGCAGATAACGACATAGAATATGGCAAATCCATCGCGTGATAGGAACGTCATTCGTTTTTCAGACTCTGTTGCGTAGTTCCATAAACAGTTGATACCACAAAAACATCAAACACAAAACAATTTTACTGCTTCCGAAATATGTAATGATTCAAGCACGTTTCCAATACACAACATTTGTTCGTTGCAACTTCTACAACTACATTATATGTATGTATACTGTGACGGCGTCCCATGTGACCCGGCCATATGCTGTTGCTACTACGTGAACTTCGTGGATGATCATCGCCGATGTGGACGACGCCTACCTTGGTGTGAGCGCCCCGTTAGACTGCTGGTCTGCCCGGCCGACGTGTCCGGCAGGCGGGCTATAGTCATACTGGCGCGCCGGCCCGCTGCTGGGCTTGTTCGTCGTTTCGCTCCCCTCTGCACCCAAACCCTGGGTGTCTCCAGGCCTACTGGCGGCGCGAGCAGCTTGTGACGTCACCGTGGGGCGCTCTATGCAACATGAACGTTAGAAAAACTTCCAGGAAGCGGCGCAGAAGTAATAAAATGCTGGTGTTCGCCTTTTTGGAGATCAGAGACACTGAGGATTAGACTTATTGAGGGACTTGATCATCTCTGTTCCTTAAGAGGGGTTAGGGGGGGACGGCTGCTAATATGGGTTAATAAAAGTTAAGATTTGCCCTATGGAGTTGTGTAATCACATTTAAAATGTGTAATATGTGAGAGGATTATTTGTTTTATTCAAATGGTTTTAATATCTATTTTTGTATTTAACCTTTTGGCGTTCTGAAAGTAAATTTTNGGATTATTTGTTTTATTCAAATGGTTTTAATATCTATTTTTGTATTTAACCTTTTGGCGTTCTGAAAGTAAATTTTGTATTTGCTTCATTGACCGTTGGTGGTCTGTTTCTACCTGTTTTCAGAAATTTTTCAAAATATAAAAATAATTTATATTTATATTCCTTTTCTCTTACTTGGTAAACACAAATTAACATATTCTTTGAACCACACTTCCCTGTGGCGAGGGGTGGGGAGGGGGGTTGTCTATTTTGTGTTGGAAAAGAAATTCCAGAGCTGGTGGAAGGTAGAGACGGAGTCACTGTATGCATGTGTCGGCAAGCTGCCACCACACTACAAAAGTTAAACGAGAATTTTACCCTGAAGTATATTACCGATAGCTAGATTTAAACGTTTAACGGCTTTTGGCAGGTTTAATGCTTTCTACAAATGCGCTAGAACGGTTATTTGCTCACGTTAAATACGTAAATTTATTTCAATCACCGTAAATTCATTGCTTAATGGATACATTCATTAGCCTTACGTGAGTGTAAGGCGTGTTTGCTACAGTGTTTAAAGGTTATAGGTTTAGTNCTTAATGGATACATTCATTAGCCTTACGTGAGTGTAAGGCGTGTTTGCTACAGTGTTTAAAGGTTATAGGTTTAGTCACAGGGCAGTGACGTATGAAGAAACAGAAATATTAATTGAAAATAATAGTGTTGTGCAGATTAGTATCATTCATCCACATTAATGGGTAAAGAAGAACTACAGTTTGTAAGTCGTGAATGTTACCTTCTCTAATATACCCTAGTACCGTTGGAAATGTAGCTTTTACGTCAGGGCATTTCAACAGAGAGAGCGCAAAAAAACGTACGAGTTTTGTCTGAGTTTTCTAGAGCCATTATCGTAACTGTAAAATAACTTAGAGTTCCGGGAAAGAACACCAGAAAGAAGAAAGTATGTATGTATGTATGTATGTATATATATATATACATACACACATATTCACTGAAGAGCCAAAAAAACTGGTACACTTACCTAATATCGTGCAGGGCCCCCGCGAGCCCGCAGAATTGCCGTAAGACGACGTGGCATGGACTCGACTAATGTCTGGAGGTATGCAGGAGGCATTGAAATCTGCGCTAATTTGAGAAAGGGTTGCACGTCTGTCACGTTTAATGATTCTCGTCAGTCGTCGTTTGTCCCGTTCTTTCGCGATCTTTTTCCGGCTGCAGCGATGTCGAATATTTTATGTTTTACCGGATTCCCGATATTCACGGTACACTCGTGAAATGGTCGTACGTGAACATCCAAATTTTATCGCTACCTCGGAGATGCTATGTCCCATCTCTCGTGCGCCGACTATAAGACCACGTTAAAACTCACTTAAATCCTGATAACCTGCCATTGTAGCAGCAGTAACCGATCTAGCTGCCGACCGCATCGCGTTACTCTGATTGGTTCCATACCTCTGTTATTTGCATACCAGTTTTTTTGGCTCTCCAGTGTATATATTCTTCAATGCTGCAATATATTATTGACTCAGAAAAACGGTTCTTCTAACTAAAAGAATAATGGCCTGTGTTGATTATGATATAACAGTGTTTTTGTTTCTTCGTGATAATTCTAAAATCGAGGTGTCCAATCGGTTCACATCTGAACACTGCTATATTTTTATTGTTGTCCAAGTAATACAACGTAAATATTAACGTTACCCATCCAGATACCGGATAATGCTGCTACGATTGTGTTACAAATACGCGTACATTCATCATTTCAATCTTACAATTTCGAATCGTATTCCGGGTATTTCACTGATGCAGCAGTTTTATTGGTTGGGCAGCGATGCGTGCACCAATGCATTTTTACTGGTGCAATCACATCCTCATTCCGTGGAAAACATTCCAATAATTTTATTAGTCACAGATTGTAGTGAAATAAAACGTAGAAACTTTTGAAGACGAGGATTTTTATGATGTCAATAATAATGATAATATAAACATTCACTGTGAAACACTTAACAGACAGTATCTCTTTGAGGAAGAAAGCACAGCTGACATCAGTAAATTGAACGTAACTAGGATAAATATGATGTAAAAAATTGGATAATTCACATTCGAGCCTAGAGAAGTCATCGGTGGTCTGTCCGAAAGTTTTTATGGCATTATGACATTTTATCACCAAAATAAGTGGTGTAGAAATGCCATTTCGCGGACTCTTGCATTTAATTACATTATGAAAATATTGGATTTCCAGTAGTGCATGAAAGTATGCACACATGTAGCTTATGTGCGCGTGGGCGTGTAAAATATGGACATATATCTATAGATAACATATAGATACATACACATGTATACGTTTCCATCAGACTACCGTTAAGGTCCTTTCACACGATCAAATATTTATTGAATTCAATTACAAGAATTCAATTTTTTGAACTAAAAATTCACTTCATTTGCATTTTAATGAATTTAATTCAATAAACTTTCAAGTCTCCACATGCAAATTTATCACAAACGTTTTAATGAAACCAGTTTAAAAAAATACCAAAAGTGAATTTTTAGAAGAATATATGACTCATGCACGGCACGAAAATAATCGGTTAAACCACAACAAAGTTTCTTCATATTTTTGCACATTTTATTTTTAAAAAATAAGCGTCCTCGTTTTGCAACAACTTTAAATGTGCGCACACAACGCTACATTACTTCCATTAATACTGTGGGAAAAGATGTGACAAGCGATTCAAATTTTGATATTTACAACATTCTCTAAACGAAAATCTTCAAAACGAGACAATCAAGAAATTGAAAGAGAAAATGGCCGCGATTGTGACGTTTTTGTGACGTTACATAGAATTCAATGAATTGAATTCAATAAACATTGAAGGCAATTTGGAGAAAAATTTGATCGTGTGAAAGGGACTTTAGCGCCACAACCGGCGCCAGCAAGTGAATTCATGCGGGGCATGGTACGGCCGACGAGGGGAGAGGTAGCTGCGCGCGCAGCCTGATGCCGTGCTGAAAACACTAGTCACCGTATCATCAGTTGCGTATATGCTGATGCGCGCAAGATGTTTTTGTAACAGTTAGCAGACAGCCGGGCCGTCACTAATTTCAGCTGCCACCAAGCCGTGCCGTGCTTTGTGGCGCTCGCCGTACGTACCTTCGATGTAAATAGTAGTTTTTTCTTTGACAGTGAGTTTCACGTCACGATACTTAGGCTTACTGCTAAATAAAATGCAACTGTATTACATTTCATGCCACAATCAAGGACAGCGACACTGCAGTACGCGATAAGAAATCATTCGAAAATTTACAACACTAGTTTACACGTATAGTGATAAAGCGCGAGCGATGTTTCCCGTGCATCCACTGTAGCGTTCCTACAATTGCTTAGGAAAGAGTCAAATCCATAGGAAAGTTCCACGCTTTGTATAGCAGTGACAATAATATTCCCATATTTGTAGTCTGACACGTGGTATCATTTCTATAGAATGCGTAGATGAAAAACTTCCGTTGCAGTTTAGGAAGTTTACAGGAATTTTTTTTTACAGTGTATCTATTGGTTTCTCTCTCCCCTACTTCTTCTTTGGCTCGCGTCATGTCGCCCCTGCATTGCATACACGTTTTGTTACTCTTCTTTTAAGTGTGCGGTGACTTCGTAATAATTGTTTATCTTAAAAATTTCAGCAACGGTAGTGGGGAATGAAGCAAGAATGATTTTTTATTAAGATTGTACAGCGTTTTTACTGAACAAGATTAAAAAAAAAACATCAAATCGGAAATTGTACAATAAATTGCCGAATAGACCAGAAAAAAAGACCAGTTATTTTGACTACAAATGAAAATAACTTAACGCAAACAAAAATAGCACTATTCTTTTCGTTATAACCGTTAATTGAAACACGAATTATTTATTAGCCACTAGGAAATTTTCCTGCATTAAATATAATGCACGCCATCATGTAAATAGCAGGAATCTACAGTGTGTAATTTTAGCTGCTGTGATGAATCCTCTTAAACTAATTCTTCTACTAACGCGTTCAAAACATGAAGAACCCGTAATAAATTAATTTAAATTTACACATAAATTTTTTTGGTAATTTTGCATTTTGTATGAGTAATTCGTAAAAAAAACTACAGTACGTGTAATTTTACACAAATGTTCTTAATAATCCAGAGAGTACTACAAGTCTTTCGTGAAAATACACGAATGTATGACTTAGTAAACGTAATGTTGGTGTTAATTTACGCATGTTGAAGATGTGTGAAAACACACCCACTACCTGTATTAAAACCTTAAATTGTGTATTTTTCTGCTACGTGGTCGTTGTATGAACGTTCAATGTCAGTGTATTTGTACATCCTTCGTTGTGTAATTTTACAATGACCGCGTTTGTGTAAACTTGCATTACATTTTGGAGTATCTGTGAGCGACATGTACACATACAAATTCTCGGCAATTTTACATTGTTATGTGTAATTTGCTAAAACGAGGACAGTATTTGTAATTTTACACAAATGATTCTTAGGAATTCAAAATAACTACAAATACTTGTTAAAACATGCGATCTAGCGGTAGGGAGTAAAACTACTTCGAACTCCATTTGTGTGTTAAAAAGGAATACTTAACTCCCACTGGTGGGATATGGTATAGTTATCCACATTTTGGAAACAACATTTTTTTTTATGTGTCAAACTACCGAGTTACAANAACAACATTTTTTTTTATGTGTCAAACTACCTAGTTACAAAACGGAGTGTAATAACGTGAATAATGCAAAAAATATACATACAAAGTGTTGTAACACATGGAATTTTAATTATTTTTATTATCTAGGTTTGAAATAACAGACGTATATAATTTGGGAGTATAAAATTGTTTACCTAACCTGCAAACCATATTTTAATGCTGTAAGAATTATTGATTTCTTTTGACATGGTTTTTCAAGTAGGTTAGAATTTTTTAAGCCAGCTGAACTGTCAGTCTCGTTTGTTTACACTTAATAGAAATATATTTTGTTAAAATCAGAACATGTAAAGAATTTAATATCTCCTCATGAGAGAAAGTTGTCAACATTTAATTATGTGCTAATATTTTATGTCATAACTATTTGAGGCGATACTGGCTAGCCTACGAGAGAATTTCTTTATTTTAAAATAATATTGTTGAACATTTTTATGTTCTCTGCGAACGTTTTAAATGGTTTTCAGGTAGTTTAAAGCAATATTAGATTCTTCGCTAGCAATGTGGTGATCTGAGGCTATCACACAGCTAGGAATTTGCATTAATTTATTNAAGCAATATTAGATTCTTCGCTAGCAATGTGGTGATCTGAGGCTATCACACAGCTAGGAATTTGCATTAATTTATTGATACACGAGTCCGAATAGCTACAAAACCAGGCAAGTACGATGGTAGGAAGACGTGATAATATTTTCAAGCTAAGAAGAGGGCCGAGTTCGGACGGCAACCGTGTTAAATATCAGTTACGTTTCGCCTTCCGCGATATTATAAAGTGAATGTGCAAGGACTGTATTTACGTACATATAGACTCGTGAGCTTAATATTTAGGGAAGAATTCGACGTAGAAGAGGAACTACTACACTGTTAGAAAAAATATCCGTAAAATTACGGAAAATAACGGTTACAAATTATCNCGACGTAGAAGAGGAACTACTACACTGTTAGAAAAAATATCCGTAAAATTACGGAAAATAACGGTTACAAATTATCCAGACATCTGCGTTAAATTACGGTTTCTTCCACTTTTTTTTTTCAATAACGCTCTCTCCGTAAATTTCACACCAATCTCCGTAACTTTACGGAACGTGACCACAAACTTGCAAGTTTTTTTTAAAATCTGCTCTTTAAAAAAAAGGGATAACAAAAAAACAGTTTCACTTCCGTTAAGTGGGCGATTCTCTGTGTACAAACATGAATATAAAAAATTAAGAAAACATTGCCCGGTGACGGGATTTGAACGCGAAAATTTTTTTTTTGACAGTCCAACACA